>MUZJ01013407.1:0-11577 GCA_003012975.1 Juglanconis juglandina | reverse complement strand
TTGACCTCACGCACAGAGACTGGCGCCATGCCAGGATTGTCAGGTTTCAAGAAGGGGTGCCCCCAGTCCGGGCCATCGAGCAACGCGTGAACCTGATCAATATGTCCTGTGGCTTCCTATCGTCTCATCACATGGTGGAAGAAGCACTGAAGCGAGCCAAAGCCGCCAGGGTGGTTGTCTCCGCAGCCATGTCCAACGATGGGCATCATGATCAGGCGGCATGAAGACATCGATTTTCACGCCGCCGTCTGTTCGAAACTCGGACAACTTCATGGCCATCGGCAAAGGCCTCGTCACGCTTCCTCTTCGGAGCAGTCTTATAGGACTTTGTGAAGTTCAGGACTAGTGTCTGCGAGGTGTCAGCAGATGTGCCAATGTCACAAAGAAGGGGCTCACTTACTCGGCCTGGCTTGTTGTTCGGCGCCCTGTGCACTGCCCAGCGTGCCGGATACTTCATAGTAACCAGCATCTCATCTTCCTCCGGGAACAAGGTGGCGCATAGCTCCAGCAGATTTCTCTTCTCAGCCAATCCGATGACGGGCGAGTCAAGCGCCTTCCATAGCTCCCTCTCCAGATCCACATCATTCTGGAGCACCTCCTTCAACGCTTTTATCGCGGTAGTGATGTCCTTCTGGCGAGCTATCTTGTCCTGCCTGCGCTTGATGACATCGTCGCTCCGCTCAATAACAAGACCACTGTCATCATCCTCATCCATCAAGAGATTATCGCCCTCGGGGCTTTTAGGACCTGTGATCGTCTTGGGGCCCGAATCGCGCTGCTCAGTGACATCCAGCTCTCCGAAAGCGATGGCAGCCAAGCCGCACGTGAAGACTTTGAAAAGCTGGTCTCGAACATAAGGTGAGCGGTGCGTGCTAATGACCGCTACCATGAGCTTCATGACTTGGGGCCGGAGCAGAAATCCGAGCTCAACCAATGCCTCGAAGGCCTTGATGTGGACAGACTCGCTATTCTCATCTAGGCAGTAGCGCATGAAAGCGGTCGGGTCAATAGGGATGACGCCGGACTTCATCAGCTTCATCTTGCAGTCAAGAGCCGTGACGGTCCAGATGTTGTTATACGTGAACATCCACTCGTCCATCTTCTCGTACCGGTCGATCTGGTCAAGAGCCTTGTCCACGAAGGCCTTCATCTCGTGATCCAGCACCTTATTGTTGACAGCATTGGCGCTGCTGGTGCGCACGAGGCTGGTAGCAAGTGCTTCGAGGAGCTTCGCAACGTAGAACTGGTCCGAATAAGGGTTCTCTTCGTTGTTGTTGAAAACCAGCTGGTCGAGAATCAGCTGCCGGGCTTGCTCCGGGCAGAACGGCTGTCCTCCACGAATCTTCGCGAGGGCCATGGGGATCGCCGTCTGGACGTAATACTCCTTCTTGTTTGAAAAGTCGTTCGGGCGCGGCGTGGTCGTGTCCGGGTAGCAGAAGAACTTCTTGAAGACACGGATCAGATGATGCATGCCCCGAAAGTTATTCGCAGGTTCAGCGTGGCGGGTGAGGGCGTTTGCCGCCATGGTGCGGATACCATAGAAGTAGCGGCTATCGTATAGGGTCCGGAGAAGCATCGTGGTTTGGATATTGCTGGGGTTGTTGTGCGTGAGTGCCAACATAGATTCCACCTGACCGGCGATATCGCGATCCTGTTGCAATTGCGCGACGGTCATGTAGACCTTGAAGTTGGTCTCGAGATTGTAGATCCACTCGAAGTCGCAGTCGACTCGAATCCACTCATAGGATTCCTGGTCCATTTCTGCTTGCATATGGTCATCCCAATCGACAAGCCGCCAGGAGGCCATGTCGTCGTCGTTGACAAGTACGTCACCGAAGGTGCTAAGACTGTGGCCCTTGTCATCATCGTCTACGTCTCCATCCTCGTCCATCCGATCTGGATCGCGAACAGCCCTGCCCTGCTCCTTGGCCTTCTTGTTCTGGCGGGTCCTCTTGATGCGCTTGTACTTGGTGTTGTAAGGCATGGACAGCCGCGATCCCTTAGTCGCGGATGCATCCAGCTTGATCTCAAGACAGTGCTCGTAGGGCGTTCCATCAGCCTCGTGAACTCGGAAAGTCATAGGCCCAGTGAAAGTGAGGGGAACCTCGCTGGCCTCGACGTTGTGACGCTCCTCAACGATGTCTCTCCAAAAGTCATGCTTCTCCAGTTGGTGCGACTCCTGCGACCACTTGACCTGATTCTGGATGACCGTCACCTCCACCTCGAGTCGCTTCTTGTTGAACCGCTGAGTGACGGAAAACCTAGGACAACCAGAGCTGAGGACCCACTGGTCCCAGAACTCTTCGAGGCGTAGCCGACCACGCTTCTCGCATTGTCTGCGGAATTGCTCAGATGATATCGCGAAATTAGCGCCGAATGTATCGGGAGCCTGCATCGCATCTCTCAGACGCTGAGAAGCAACCCTAGTCACTCCAGAGCTATTGGATGATTTCATCAGTCGCCTGTCCAGGATGAAGACGACCAAGGGTGCCTTGAGGGTCATGAAGTCCATCTCGAAGTCGCCCAGGTACAGGATTCGTCCCAGATCGTGCAAAGAAGGGCGTCCGTAGTCCACTTGTGTCAGGTGCTCTGCCCACACTCTCATCTGGTATCGGTAGTAGTTGTTACCCGCCAGTCTCCGAAGAAAGAGATCTGTCATGTAGTATGCGAGGCCGACCACGATCCAGGTGTCAGTCAACTCATTAGGCTGGATGTAAATTCCGTAGTATTGACTTGCGATGGTGTGCACGAGCTTCCTCGTCACCTCGATCTCCGTATCTATTACGTCCTCAGGGTACAGGAGCCGGGAGCTGATGAGAGAAAACGCCTGCAAGGGGACGGTGTCCTCTACCATGTCATCCACAAAACATATCTTGTAGCTCTGCTCATCGTACGGATATTTGCTGAATGTAAGTGAGAAGAAATCGGTGGCGAAAGCGAGCGGTTGACATGTGTTGCAAACCTCCTCGCGCCGACCAGGCAAGCAATAGCCGTGGACCTTGACGGCCTGGCTGCCCAGCTTCTGCTCGTCTTCCTCGGAACGGTAGGCCGAGTAGAGGTCCACGTCCTCGAAAGGACCAACCGCGAAGCCAACGTGCTGGGAGCCACAGTGCGTTGCTTCGAACTCCATGACCTTCGTCGTCATGTCTTCTGGGTCCTCATGTTCGCCGACAAGAGTGCCAGAGCACACAGCAGTCATGTCCAGCAGTTTGTCCTCCTCGGTCAATGCGAGACGATCCCTAGGGCTCTGAGCATTTGACTGGGTAACTGCATGCGAAGCCAAGGGCTGGCCTAGCGCATCTGCGACAGTACGTGGGAACCTGAGGGAAATCCTCCACTTCTCAACTCTGGTGCGATCATCGACGCAGGGAAAGAGCGAGCTGGCGTAGCCAGCCTCGATGGAATGCCTTGTAAATGCGTGGGGATAGCGGTCATCGCCATCGTCCACACCGGCGAAGTGCAGACCATCTCGCACGTTGGTGATCTTGAAGGGTATGGTGACCTCGAACGTGTTGAGATTGAACATGTTCGACGGACCCGAGACTCCCGGAGTCTGCGGCTTGAGCCGTATCTTGTCAGGCTTCAGCCAGATGCGCAGAGAGCCGACTGCAGGCTGGCAGCCCTTCTGCTCCCTGCCCGACATTGGCAGCTCAGCGCGCTGTGCGGGCTGGAGGGGTTTCATGCGGTTGGAGCGCAGGTGGTGCTGGCGTGCGGTCCAATTGTAGCCTTTGGGTGTGTCCATGAGCTCGTACGGGTCCTTGTACTCGACCCTCACCTTCTGATTGTTCACGGTGACGCCATCCTTGTCAATCACGCACTGTCGTGCGTCAAGGGTGACGTATTCGAGGTCGTCGCGGAGCTTGAAGATCCTGAGCGTGGTGGTGCCTTTGACTTGCTTCTCTCGGAAGGCGAGGTCCAGCTGGACGTGCTGCTCGACGATGGTAAAGGGCTCGTAGAGGATAGGTAGTTCACCGACAGAGGGACCAGCGCCGTTAGCCACGGTGGCCGCCCCGTTCTCCATCGGACCGGACATTTCGTCTCGATTCGTGGGGTTTTGATTCGTGGGGTTTCGATTTGTGGTGATGGGGTACGTCGTAGTTTAAGCGTCAAGAAACTGGCAATGGATCAGGTAGACCGACAGACAAACCGACAGACAAACCGACAGACAGACAGGCTCCCCCGTTCCTCGGTAGCGCGTTGCCTCCGCACCCGAGGCAGGTGCCATGCACAGGAGGGGGGTCGCGCAGTCGCCTGCTCGATGGTACGGTGTCGACTGAGATCCTTGCAATAGATACGGTTTTGCAAGTGCGACAGAAGCTTGATGCGACAGCGCGCAGTCGTCAGAATGGCAATCAGGTGGTTGCGAGCGAAAGGTTTGGACAGAATCGAAGTGCTGGAGGGGAAGGAAAGTGTACAGTGGAAGCTGTGGGAGATATAGCTGTTGGACTACGATTGCGGCGGCGGACGGCAGGTTTAGCGCACGGGCCACACTTAAGGTTCAGAGACATGTGGCACTACGTCGGATTCCCGGCAGCTACCTTAGGGCAGCCAAAAGTATCGCAAGGCGGGCGACGACTCAGCAGGGAAGTATCGTGAGAGCTTGGAATTTGACTGTTCTTGGAGGATGAGTTAATTCTGGGAGAGCTTGGTTGTTGACTAGAGACGTCTTCGTTGAAGTGGACGAGTGGAACAGGTTGGCGGCAGGTAAGGACCAGGCAAGGAGCAACCCTCACTTAGGTACTATTGTACCCCTACCTGCCCTGTTGACTGCCCCACTTTATGTCGCCGCGAACCTTGGGCAAGGGAGGACTCGTGGTGGTGGTGGCACAGGAGGTGGATGGAACACACGGGCCATGCAGCAAA
This sequence comes from Juglanconis juglandina, assembly GCA_003012975.1. Classification (NCBI taxonomy): domain Eukaryota; kingdom Fungi; phylum Ascomycota; class Sordariomycetes; order Diaporthales; family Juglanconidaceae; genus Juglanconis; species Juglanconis juglandina. The sequence goes on along the minus strand of MUZJ01013407.1, from coordinate 6,714 downwards.
TATCCTGCGTGCCTCATTCTTGTTTTTCTTCTCTTCTCTTCTCTTCCCTTCCTTCTCTTACTCTCCTCCTCTTCTTTTTTGATTGGTGACCGTCTCTGCCCCCCTTTCAAGGTAAAGACTCTCCTATATGCACCCGCTCAAGTCATCAACATCACTGTCTTGATGAAGCGAGTCGAGGAGAGAGCATATCAAGACAGACTCGCTAGCATCACCGGCACACGGAACATGAGTGGTATGACTCAATGGTATTATTTCAGTTCCGTTCCCTTGCGCACGCTCCCACGACCGCTTGACCCAATGCGCCGCTATGAACATGCTACCACAGTACCTAAGCAGTTAAGATGTGCTGCCTGAAAACCACCAGTGGGGGTGCTACCTCCCAGCCGAGGAAGAGTGCGACCCGCCGTGTCCGTTACATCCGTCATTTCAAAACAAACCCCGCGGCAAGATCGCTGACACCGACTCGAATGATCAACCATGGCCTCATTCCCGATTCCTGGTCGAACGCTGGACCCGCCGCAACCGTCGAGCCCGCGCCTTCAACAAGTCCTCGTCCCGATACTCCTCGGGCAGGTCGAAGTCTTGCTCCTCAGGCTCAGGCACCGGTTCTCCCCATGCCATCACCGTCCGGCCACGACGTCGCGACTTATTCAGCGCCGCATCGCGCAGGTAGGGCTTCTTGAAGAACGACTTGAACTCGGGAGGTGTTGGAGGAGGAGCCTCTGGTACGGTTACTGGGCGCCGCCGGGTCGACTTGGCAGCCATCCGGGACCTCGCCATGGCTTCCTCGAGAAGTTGCTTGGCCGATGCGTCGACGTCACTCTCGCTGGGATTGCTGCCGACTTCAACATCCTCGCCCTCTTGATCTTCGTCCGCGTCTTGCTCCTCTTCCGACAGCTCTTCTGCCTGTTCCTCGACGACGTCATCCTCGTCATCTACAGCCTTGGATGATGCGGCTTCTTGCGAAGCTCGGCTCTCCTTGGCAGCGCGCTCTTTCTCCAACTTCAATCGCTTCTCTTCGGCCGCCCACTTCCGAAACTTCTCCAGGACCACCTCGCATTTGTCGATAAAGTGCGACCGAGCCGGTTCGAATTGCTTCTTCTTGCTCTCTGTGATGCCGCTGACGCCCATGGTCTTGAGCCAATCGGGCCCTCTGAGGCCGTCCAGTAGCCGGATGACCTGCTCTTTCTCATGCTGGGATCGGCCCCTTTCAGCATTCCTCGTAATCTTCTCATTCCGTGACTCCTTCCTGTGTATAGGCTCGTAGTATGAATCTGGGAGAGGATCACTCAACGTCTTGCCCTTGTACTGGGACTCGAGCCAGCTCAAATCTACGGTTTGTGAGTCGTTGAGGTTGGTGAACAGATCGTCGCTGTAGGTGCGGACGGGGAAGGTGGAGGGCAGCGGGTGGGGCTCTCGGCGTGGCAAGGAGGATGACGGAGATGAGTCGAGCACAACGATAGGGGTGTCGAGCATCAGGACGTCTGCAAACGTGTGAGAGGTCAGCTGCATCGCCGGAAATTGAAGTCCAGCAGATTTGGAAAGCGGTCAAAAGTACATACGGTGCTCCTTGGGAATGTTTCCAATCACTTCGTCGTACTCTGTGAAGTAGGCCGACAGCTCGCTCTTGTAGCGCACGCCCTCCTGGGAGCGCAGTTTGCGGCCCTGGGTGTTGCTGTTGGCCATGTCGGCCGAACTCGGCTGTAGTCTGTCCAACTCATGCTTGATGCCATTGACGACCTTCTCCCTGTGTTTTGTAAGACCATTCGCACTCTTATCCTTCACTGTCGTGGCAGTCTTTGGTGATGGTGGTGCAGCCGGCTGCGCTGGCGCTGGCGCTGGGGTGGGCTCAGGGGCGGCGGGTGGAGGTGCGGTGGTCGTTTGGCGGGAGGAGGCGTCGTGTTTAGGGGGTTTGGTGTGGGTCGCGGTGGCGCTGGCCGCGCGAGCTGGGCGGTGGGAGTGGTGCTGTTGCTGCTGCTGATGCTGCTGCCTCGAATCGATGTTCTCCGGGTAAAGTCGGGCCTGGTACTGGCTCTTGGACGGTATCTCGATCTCGAACTTTGCCTTCTTGGAGGGCTTGATGTCGTAGGTGAGGTTGGTGGCCTCGTGCAGGCGCTTGAGGGGGCGGGAGGAGTTGCTCTGCTGGAGGAGGTTGTGGTTGTTATGATGGCGCGTGGCGCGGTGGACGGGGTGAGGCAGTGAGTGGGCAACTACGCCCTCGGCTCTACGAGTAGAGCGAGTGCTGGTTGCAGTCATGGCCATCTCTGGAGATGCGGTCTCCTCGCATGGCTCGCCGGTCGTGAGATGCTTGATGGAAAACAACAGTCCCAATTGACGGTTCATCGACGGGACAGTGGCCTGGTTGCGGCTGCGGCTGGTTAGTTTGATTGAGATTGCGCCGCATTGGCATTTGCATTTGCATTTGCATTTGCAGTGGCTGTGGGTGGGAAATTTTCCAGGTTCAATGCGCCTGCCGTTAGTTCTGCTAGGGGCACTGCGTCACAGCTTGCAGCAACAATGAAGCCTGAACCAAGCCAAGCAAGGGGGAGGCCGTCACTGCCACGCTACCTAAATTGAATGACTCCGGTTGCAGCATCAAAAGTTCAATTGCCTGCCCACGTTGTCTGTTGATTTTCCCTTTCCATTTCGCATTCTCAGCTAATCTCCTGACATGTTCACAAAGCAAACTGTTGTTTGACTGCTTCACTTCGATGTTGCGATTGAACGTTCTGACTGTTTCCTTGCCTCCCATGACTCTTTGCGCGCTCGCTCCCTTCCACGTTCTACGCCACTTCTTGGCCGCCGGAGCGCTCCGAAGATGGCTGGCACTATGGAGTTCATCCCTACTCGTTCTGAGACCTTCGAGACCACCCTTTCCTCTACGGACCTTCTTCGCATGCCCCATGCCCCCCATATTAGCTACAAAGTACATGCAGTTGGCTTGGTAGCTGCAGGCGCTGCCAGTCTTCAAACCTCTACCAAGCTGCATGTATGTCACTTCTTGAATTGTGACTCTGTTAGTCCATATTTGTCTAACATGCCTAGGTAAATGAAGACCAGACAGATCACAGGCATAACGAAACAAGCTACGCCACAAGCGCTTTCTCGTGCTGTCACTTGCGACTTCCAATTAATGTTTCCTATAACTGCTCACCAGCACGCCTACATGCACTACCTGTAGTGAAGTGCAAAGATGAATAGGGGACAAATGGTCCTTCAGTAATGATACCCCTAACCCCAGCCCCAGCCCCAGCCCCAACCCTAGCCCTGTCTATTACCTGGCGGATATCTTAGTGTAATACAGAAGCACTATATCAACTTCAGTACTGTAGTCTTTTAATTAGTTGCTGTTTTCTAAACTGTTAATATAGCTAATAAAGCTCTTAATAGTCTTCTTTATATAATAGAGGATGCTTAAAAGCCTAGCACTTAAGATTATTCTTTCCGCTACTAAAACTAATCTATAACAGTACGAGAGATGCATTGCCTATACCATTACACCACGAACAAAAGTGGAACTTTGAATCGTCTATAGACGACTCACTGTATGCATTATAAACGCTAAGTTAGGCATGTAACAGGCCCCCAGTAATTTTGAGGCCCGGAAGAAGTTGCTGAGATGGTAGCACCGTGATGAACATTGAAACCCGTGTTGATCGTAGTTGTGAGTGGCAATATGGCAACGTAGTTTAGACGTGCCGCAAGGCGGACTGAAGAAATAACATTGTACCCAAAGGCAAGCCAGAGGAAGGTGGGACGTTCAACTCATGATTGCGGACGAAGTATCCTACCCATGTCTGGGAGATAGGCTGACAATTGTTCCAGTTGTCAACCAGATATGGAATTCCAGCTTGCCTCCAGCCCAAACGACTGGATTGGCTCTCCAGGAACTCGGGTCCTCCTCCAAATAATTCATCCTCCCAAAAGCGACCGGACTCGCCCATGAGATCATCCCCAAAGCCTCTTGCTGTTACGCCCGGGGGAGTATGAAGGCCGGCATCACCACACAGGAAGCCAATAAACACATGTACGAGCTCATGGGCGACTGTGACGGCCATCTGAAAGGTGAAACAGTTGTATTAATCCTCAGCATCTCGGGCTGCCTCCCGTCTTCCTTCACGAAAGTAGACAGTTTGGTGTCTGGCCGCGTTTAGGAGGTTATCAACGATCTGATGATTCGGCACTATCAGTAGGCGCTTCTACTGATCATGGAAACTTCATCTTGATCGGATCAACGGGCGCTTGCTCAACGTACGGTTTTATTGAGGAATACGGTGGCTGCAACTTTGGGATCATAGTCCTGCAGGCGGCCTCCCCAGAATGCCTTCTGAGTACAGCCCTCTCCGGAAATCGTGCTGGTGAGATATGTGTTTGGTAATCATCTTCTTATGCTATCCAGGAAAACTTCGACACAATAGCGCATGCTACGTCCGTAGTTCCGGAAGTTGTGAGTCTGGCCGTCTGTATCCCAGCGACTCATGACGCGTTCTTCGCAATCAATAAGGCATTGTCGACCATCAGTGGACTCTAGCATACAAATACCGAGATGAACAAAGTCTGATATCGTCATGAAGGTTTGGCCATCAGAGCTGATCTGGGTCCAAGTTGTCGGCGTCCGGTCCCACGGGGTAAGATCGGGGGTTGGGTCAGTGAAGACTCTGAAGTCCCCTACGACGATGGGTCCCACAGGTCCTCGGGCTCGGTGTTGGGCCATGTCGTCCTCAAGCAAGCAAAGGTCGCACAGTTTTCCATATATGGGTTTGGATACGACGGAGGTAAAAGCAACAAAAGCCTTCAAGACGAAAAATCGAGACCGCAACTCAATTTGTAGAACGAGGCTCCATACCGCAGGCACAAAACACCATTATATATACTTGAAGGTAGATATGGTCCTCAGATAGTAAAGCGGCAAAGCCAAATTATTCTCGAAGGTCGATACGGCGTGAAGGTGGAAAAGGCACAGTTTGGGCAGGCCCGTTTCAAGCCAACACTGCGGTCATTCGTCCCAGCGGCCAGAGAGTATTATAACCCAACATCGCTCAGCGGTCTAGAATGCGCGGGCAAGCGTTTGAACCAGTGAAGATTCCCCAGATAAATAAAGTATTGTATTCCAGCTGCATGCAAGCATCAGGTGCAACCCTCATTGTAATTCTTTCATTGGACATGGTTCGAGGAGTTACAGCCTCAGCCTCAGCCTCAAGTTCAGTTAGTGCATTGCATGGATATCAATATTTGCAGGTACTAGGTAGAAAGTGAGACCGTGGGAGTCTACTATATGCTTGTTTGTGGTCTCATTTCAAGGGCATCTGTGGGGAAAATATACGTACTATATAGGTCTGTAACCAGTGCACGCACTGGCGAATTCGCTTTTGCATATTCTCCTCAGCATCTGTCTGTCGCTATCCTCGGGCAATGTCAGGTGTCCATGAACCATCATCATCCGCAAGACAAATTCAACGGGAATGGTTAAAATACAGTACTTGAATCGACCGCCTCTACGGTAGTACAGATAAAGTATCTGTCTTCAAACCACAGCAACGAGAGCAAGCGGATGATATGGACCGATATGGCCTGCGTGGAAGACCGATTTCCGACCAGCTCTTAGGCCCAGGAATTACCTATGACTGGGTAATAGGTATTACCTATATGTAACCCATAAACTTTAATAGGACCTATAAGTAATCTATGGGTAATAGGTAAGTTTATAGGTAATTCTGTAGAATATAAATGAGGTATTTTATATTATAACTATACTTTTAAATACAGAAATACAAAATACTATTATAACTCTGCCCTCTCTATTATTATGCTTCAAGTTATCTATTTATCTATAATAGATTAAGGAACTATAAAGCATCTAGGTTTTAAAGAGTAATAATGATTAAAGGAGTTATAATTAGAGAAAGAGCTATTATCCGAAGGTTAAGAGTTAATATAGCTCTAACTATATTATTTAATTTACTTTATTATTTTATATTAAGTATACTATTCTACCTGCTTCTAAGTGAGTAGACAGAAGGCGGCAAGGATTCCGGTGAAGGAGAAGATTTGTCTAGGCGATAGATGTTTCAGGTGGCCCTCCTTAAGCGAAATATGTCGGCCAGCAAGCTGTTATAAAAGGAAATTGTCAGCCGAACCGTCGTTCAAGGTATTTCACGAAGGGATTGAAACAATCTGTAATGATCACACTAAATACCTGTAAGGGCTTAATACGTCAGAGGGTTTATATTAGCAGATCTGGTTTAATAAGGCACCGTGCGGGTGCAATATCATCGACGTCTTCTCTTCGAGTAAGTAAGATCACTAGCCGTAAGGCTATTTAAAGGTTGGTTAAATCCTTACGTCTAATAAATACTTAGATTAATAACTGAAGAGCTATAAAGGAAATCCCATCTAAGAAGCAATAAGCATGCCTTATATATCCGTACCTTTATACGCCTTTAGTACTAGATAGCTTAGATAGCAACCTATCTAATATATCGATAAATAGCTAACACTATAGAATATTAAGGACATTAAAATGTTCCTCGGATATATTAATTTCTATTAATAATATATTGTTATAACCCAAGCATATTAGCGGGTTAGGAAACAGGCTAGCATACAGCAAAGCGAATAGAAGCCGATATCTAATATATTAGGCGGGGAACCTCTCTTATATATAATTTTATTAGCTAAAGAAGAGTTATATAATTAGTTGACTATAAAAACAAA
>MUZJ01013406.1:0-11558 GCA_003012975.1 Juglanconis juglandina | reverse complement strand
GGTATAAAATACCTAAGGGACCGTTCTAAAGTAGGAGAACATTAGTTAAATAGTATAAAATCGATTACTAAAATAATTAACCTTAGTAGTAGCAGCGATATAAGTAGCGATATAAGCAGACTTTCGACTTTTTATAATATATATTTTTTTAAGAAAAGGGTAGAAGTAGGAAAATTAAAAATATAATAGTTTATAGATTAAGTAAATAGTTATAGGAAAAGCTAGGGATATATATAATAAGCTTTAGAAGTTCTACTTATTATAATATTACTATAATAGCGTATTATTCTATTATTCTATTTTAGATAATAGGATATTTTTTATATATATACTCTATTTTTAATTTTTCTTATTATATACTCTATCTTTATTTATATCTAAAGAGAAGTTAAGTCTTAACTAAGGGGTATATAATAGGGATATAGGCCTACTTTATTACTCATCTTTTCTATATAGACCTTCTACTACTCTTTTCTCCTTTTCTATAGTTCTAGCTTAGAGCAGTGGAATGCATAGTTTCCTCTTACCTAACGTCTGGCCTGCTTGTCTTAAATCATCTGCACGCCTTTGCACCCTCCCCCTCCCCTTTTTTAAGGCTGAGGTAGGTAGGTGGTAAACTAACCTGATCACGGTCAACCTGGGTTTTCTACTTGTACAGTCTGTGGGGTGCGAATATTTAAACGTTAAGTCGTAGGCACTACACTAGCAGTTTGTTGAGGCTTCTCGACAAAGAAAACAACCGCCACATATACTGGTGCTAGAGGGGAGACTGAGTTGGCTAGCTGAAATTAACGACATATCCGGGCTTTTCCAAGAGACCTAAGCTATATCCAAAGCAACTTGCGACACAATGCTCGTCATCAAGTTGCTGAAGGCGATGTCAACGTCGAAAGGTTCCTGAAGGTCTCTCCTGCTTAGCAATTTATCGCACGCCTTTTGGGAGAGCATGGCAATCTCGTCCTCGACCCGTGAGATCATGGACCACAAGAAGAACCTTGCAGATGGTGCGCGCCGCGCTGGGTGAAGACCAAGTCCACCGTTCTAAATTCCGACAACGTCACTCTACATCCCAATGGTAAACAACCTGTGGAGAAATAGGCTTCCATAAGCTGTTTTTCTAGGCATAAAACCCTGAAGGCTTATATAGTCTTTTCAGACATTTACATAGACAGTTAGCAGTCAGCCCATCAGATAAATCTAAGCAACAGATGGCACAAAACAACGCTCTCTCTCCTATTCTCTATTTCTGATTTCCACACAACCTTATCCCTCCAGCCAGGGCACGGCGTTCGAATATGAGTTCACTTGGTGAAGCGGTTCATTGGGGCTGATCCGATAATGTTACGAACTGGAAACGACGTCTTATTTAGATGATCAATAGTCAGGTGATATTCTTCCTGTGCCAAGCGAAGGAGAAGACCGTCAGATATGGCGATATTTAAGGTGGAGCCTCGAGAAATGGATGTGTCCAGGCCAATCAAGGGACACCGGTTTGAGATGAAGTCGGCGGGGTTAGGGTCGACGTGCAGCACGACAGGGATCCTAGCTGAAGCTCGAAGCATGTGCTCGTCATCGTGAAGTTTTACCCACTTCGCGACTCTTTTCTTAGAAGCACTACACAAGTTTTCGATCATCTCTCTACTCCGAAGAGACGTCTTGCTGCTACTATCAACCGTTTACAGTACTAGCGTACGCCTTGACCAAGATACAAGTCACAATGGGTTCCGGCGCATCCAAGTCGGCGGCGCAAAGCACTATCCGCAAGTTCCCGAATCGAGCCCCCGGGTCAGCTGTGCCTCCTTCGCCGTCGAGCGGTGCTGCTACAAGGGCCGCATCCGAGAGGGCTGCTGCTGCAAGAACTGCTTCTGCTTCAAGAGGACCTGGGCCTAGTCAAAAAGAACAAAAGCAGCCCCCAGCGGCGTCGTTCTCTAAAAACCAAGGTTGGCTTCCAGGCCACGAGTTGGATCATGTAGACTTTGGCTGACGCATAATGGTACAGAAATACGAGAGGATGGATACGATCCGCAGACATTCTCCTCGGACAACACGATCCAGCCAGACCTTGCCCAGCGACTTCGAGAAATAGGCGTCGTCCAGCCGAACCCAACCTACTCCCCATCCTCGACTGCATCACCCACGTCGTCACCACTACAGCAGATTGAGAGCAGCGGACCGGTGTTTCCCGACGCATCCAACAATGCTGTGCTATCCGCACTGGAGGCCAGAAGGAGAGTTCAGCACGAGGCCGAGGAAGAGTTCGAGAATCTAGGCCTGTCCAGCAGCCAGGGAAGGAAGTTCCTCCACGCCGGAATGATACGCGATGTACTCGTCATGAGGGAGAGAGGCGCAAGCGATGCGGAGATCGAGAATAGATTCAATTTAAGGCAAGGTGTCGTCAAGAGGCTGGGGCCACGAGGATTATACAAACCTGCTGCGGGTGGCGAGCCTATCTGAACACGGGTGACCGAACTAGGCTTCAGGCCCGGATCAGACACCATAATTTGACGGAAACCGGTGCACGGAAAACGTTGCAAAAGTAATTCAGCGAAAATTGCTTTTCGACGGGCGCCAGCTCATTCAGTTTACGCTATGCCTTGGGTTGTAATATCACCATATCGACTTTGCCCGATACAGCTCAAAGGTCCAACGAGGAGCACATGAAGTCTTGGATCTCATAACACCGCCCCATCGACCGACCGGCAATACAAAAGACTGCTGGGAATCCGGACATAACTCCAAGGCTATTCCACTAGTTCCATACTCGGGCTGGGCGTATCACGGATTCTTTACGAGGCGTCTCCTTACCAGGAGGCATGGCCTCCATCCATCCGCAAATCCGAGCCTGTCATGAAGCTCGAGGCTTCACTGAGGAGAAAGACGGCGGCACCTCGATACTCCTCCGGATAGCTCAATCTGCCCAGCATATTTTGCTTTGGCCAGTTCTCCTTCCGATCCGGGAACTGCTCAAAGAGCGGAGCTGTCATCGCGGTCACAATGTAACCTGGGGAGATGGTGTTGACGCGAATGCCATATGGACCCCATTCCATGGCCAGGTTCTTGGCCAGTTGGATGACACCAGCTTTGGAGGCGTTGTATGCGCTGGTCTAAATCAGTATCAAACTCACAGAGGCGTCAAAACGGTGACTTACGGGCAGATCAACCCCTTGTTGGCAACTGTCCCACTCATGCTTGCAATGAACACCATACTCCCCGGCTTTCCCAGCTTGATCATCTGCCTAGCCACAGCCTGGGCAGTCATGAACGTGCCTGTGATATTGACCCCCATCATCTTGTCAGCATCCTCCATCGTGTATTCCAGTGCAGGCGTCTCCTGCTGGATCCCAGCACAAGCAAGCAGTCCATCAATACGCCCATTCTCCTCCGCAATTTTCGCAATCGTTGCGTTTAGGCTCACGTTGTCACGTACGTCCAGACGCAGGAACGACAAGCTTGTGCCCAGCTCTTGCGCACGGTCTTGAACGCGTTGAAAGTCTGGATGGGGCTTCTCAAGCCGATCGAGGGCGTAGACTTTCGCTCCTGCTTCCAGCAGCGCCTCGCTCTGCACCAGACCTAGACCTCGTCCCGCTCCAGTCACCAGAATGACTTTGTCCTTCAGGCTGAATTCCGGGAGACGCCCAGTTTCTTTGAAGGTGAAGCCTTCGCGCCGCACTGCTGTGCCGTGGAGCTGCCTGTATTGAGCCGGTGTGCTGGAGTGTCTCTCGGCGCCGAAGATCTTGGCAGTTGCGAGCCGGCTTGTCAAGGCCGCCGTCGGCAGCAGTCGAGGGGGTGCGATCCTGAGGACCAAATTGCTGGCTGCCCTTGACATAGTGTGGAGTGTCTTCAGTCCAATTTCTGTCTGTTGCTATGGAATTCTGGGAGTCTGCCCTGGGCCGAGGATGCAGTACGCAATACTCTTGAGATAGTGCCGGCTGGTTCAAATTAAGACTGATCACTCGCAGTCGTCGAAGAACAAGCTGCTGTGGCCGGATCAAGCTGTGAAGAATCGATGTTGCGGCAAGATTAGCTCCAGCGTGCTGACTGTTTATAGGATGGTCTTATTCACGTCAACAAGGTAAGTCGCACCTGCAGTCCACAGTCTCAAGCGAAGACAGCGATACAGTTTGCGACGAAGAAGTCGCTAGTCACGATGTTCACTTTTGTGGGCCGCATTGATGAGTCTTTGTACTCCATCTTCACGGCATTTCCTCTTGGGAGGATAGCTCCCGCTCCCAAGCACGATCCACGCCGGCTTGGGCTTCCCGGACCTGTTCGCCCGCCTGCTCTCACCAACGCATCTCTGCCCATCGTCGCCACCCCTGGCCCTAGCTTTGGGAGTTGGAAGGTTTCACCCCTCACCTGCTGACAGCTGACCAGGTGGAGCTCGCCCAGCCAGCCAGCGAACTTTGGGTGGTTGTCACCAACAAACCCGGGATGGCAGACCGGACGCGACGATCGCCATTGAGCCTCTTGGGCACCAAAAATGGTCGGATGCAATGCAACGTCGGCCAGAGTGCAGGTGCAGCAGCATCTTCGACTGACTTGTCACAACTTCTTCTATCCAGAGGTTCCTGTTGTCCTCTGGATGAAGGGTGACCAGATCTGTCACGGTCCTGCGCTGTCCTGCGCTGTCCTCACCCAATACCATACACTCCCACCTTGGTGCATTTCGACTGTCGTTCTCAACGTCGGAAAATGTGGGGTAGCCATGCAGTGCGTCGGAGGAGTGGATGCCATGGAGTCTGGGGAAGGCCCACTGCCTCGGTTTGCTGAATGGGGCAATCCGGAGACGATCCTCCCAGACGGGTGGTGGTGCGCCTGGGACGGACGACCTAATCCGGGGGAATGTCAATTCGCTTCTTTCATCGAGGACGATGACCACTTTGTCGAGTCGGTGCGGTCGGGGCTCTATGCTCTCACGCGGAGTCCAATCATCTGCACACTCTCCCGTCTGGGCCACACACTCACCACATCTAGGACTCGCATCTACGCGACCCTCTCTGCAAGCCTCCTGCGCGCGGCGGGCGCAGTCACCCTGGAAGACGGTCGCTGGTTTCTGGCTGTCTACTGTGGCAGATGCCGTACGGCCTGCAGAATAAGACTCGGAAAGGGTGGCATTCACTTCTTCCCGATCCCATGCATCATCTATCACATGTATCTCGAGGGTGATTTCATCTCCACGGGATTGTTGTGTGCCCTGCCGCGACTCGGCCGGTTTCGAGAAAAGGCACGCGGTGGTAGCACGCGGTGGTAATGCATTCAGGTCATGACCTCGGAAGCATTTAGGGGTCCTCTGATCCTTGACGTGGCCCAGTTGGATGTCAAAATATCTCATGGGATATATGCTAGCTATACCATCCTGATCTTGTCTACCACCCCGTGCTTTTATGGTCCACGACTTTAATGCCAGTGAAATCCGCTGGATCCAATACCGGCTCGTTCTTCCCAAATGAGTACAAGCCAAACATAACACCAGCGAAAGCACCGCCGACTGGTGGCATCACGGTCAACTCCTCGGCCCGGCAAGTCCCAGAGTGCTCCTCGATGCCCTGGTGAAGTTCCAAGGTATAGATATTCTCTGAACAACGCAGCATGAGTTCCAAAGGCCCCTGGGCAAGCAGTCTCTCCACCTGCTCCGGAGAGTCCTGGGGAGACAAGAAAGGATACGAGGTCTGTGATGCGGTGAGCTCGAGGCGCGTGGAGGTTTAGAGTCGGACAGATGCGTCACTTACACAGATGAGTCCGGCCTGGCCAGTTGGGGTTCGACGGATAACTGTTTGGACCTTCTCGCCGCCAGGGAGTTCGACGAGCGTGACGCCTAGCGTGGCGTAGGAGAACTGACTCCACCAGAGCACGATGCCAGCTTCGTAGCCCACCCTGGACGGAGCGAACTCCATCGTCGCCCCGAATGCCTGGCCGTAGGCTGTTTGCTTTCTCAGAAGCATCGCGGGCGCTTCGGGGCTCGAGAGGTTGTAGCAGTTGCCGTACAGGCGGAGGTAGCCAGGTCTCTCGGTCAGGGAGTAAAACGACTTCAAAGGGGTATCTATCCGGGACAGTTAACATGGAAAGACTCGGACACAGAGGGAGGGTTGCGTGGGTCCTACTCTTCCGATACCAACCAAGTTCTAATTTGGTCTTGCTGAGATCTGCTGTCCATATTGAGGCCTCCTCCGAGTGTTCGGGGGCTCCTGGCTGGGGATCTCGTCCTTGCGTCAAAAGCGAGATGTTGTTGCCTTCGTTGAAGACGGGCCAGTCGTCGATCCAGTCAACTTTCACCAGGAATGTCTCGCGGCCTGTGCCACGGTGAGCAGATTAGCCTGAGCAGGTATGCATGAAATTTGGTCCCACACTTACCAAGCTGCGGCTCTAGCCACGATCCATCTTCACCACGTCCAGGCCTCACCCCAAGCAGTACAGCCCACCACCTCCCCTCCCCATCCTCAAAGACGTCCGCATGCCCGGTCCTCTGGACCTCTTCATCAGGGCCATTATACCACAGCGGTTGTCCCTGCTCCTCCCAAGGTCCGTGAACGCCGTCTCGACTGCGAAACACCCACTCCTGGTGGCCCGCCTCGGTGCCGCCCTCCGCCGTGAAGAGGTAGTACCATCCGTCGCGCTTGATAATGTGCGAGCCTTCTGTGATACCGTGGGGGGACTTACGGATGACGGTCGGGGGGCTTAGACTTTGCCCGGTGGGCAGGTCGATCTCGGAGATGTGGATTGCGAAGTCTTTTTGCGTGGAGTCTGGTGGACGCTCGGAGAGGCGCATGGTGGTGGAGAGGTAGACTTTGCCGTCGTCGTCCCAGAAGAGCTGTGCATGGGAAAGGCTGTCAGAGACGTCACGAAAGTGGTCGTCCTCGGCTCACGGGGCTGGCATCTGGTCACCTACGTCTTGATCAAACCCAGGATTGTCGAAATACACGGGGTCGGACCAGGCACTTTCATCCCAGATATCGTCCGTGTACACATAGAACCCGCGAGGGAAGATGCGCTCCTAAAAAGCAGGACAGGTGAGCATATATCTCGCCCTTGTGCTCTTGAATTGGAAAGCCCTTGGATCCTACAACATTCACGACATACATCACTAGCAGGGCGGTACCTCTGGAACAGACAGTTTGCCAGGTACCATCGCTTCTCATCCGCACGGTACCGCAGGGTACTCGCCCAGCTGCCAGCACCAGGCTCGACGGTCCGCATCTCGATCTGGCTTCTGCGGGTCAAGGCATGGCCGATGTGCCTCCAACTGAGCAGGTCAGTGGACGTGTAGATAGCGCATCCGGGACAATACTCAAACGTGGACGTGCTCAAAAAGTACGTCGTCGGAGTGCTTCCTTTAGCAGGAACAACGCAGATGGTTGGGTCTGGGTTGAAGCCCCGGAGGATGGGATTGCGAAAGACCAACGGGTCCAAGGGATCGAGGTCGGCCATGGTAGAACAAGCAAAGCACAGGAATAGAAAGAAGACGACTTGTTTCCCAAGTCTGGGGAAGTGCGTTGGGGGAACTTGCACCGGATCTCACGAGATTTCCGAACAGACACGCTGGCTACCCACTATAGCGTTGGTGGCTCCATCTCGGGCCAATTTGTCCCCCAATCATACAGGGGGTCTGCGGCAACGGCGGGGGTGAACAAAGAGCCTTTCGCAGAGGATGAATTCTTTGCAGCTCTGGATTCCAAGACCTAGGAAATAAAGGACCAAGCAGATGTGAGGAAGAAAAATCATTGATTTGGGTTTGGATTCGCCGCCTATGGTGTCCTGTGCACTCCCGCACCGCGAACTGCTACGTGGACACACGGGTGGTGGGTGAAAAATTGCCCATAGGCATTATTCACTGCAGACAATCGCTGCCGGTGCTTGCATGTCGCAGACTCCTGGGACCAGCAGCATTTGTGTCGCATGCCGGATCATGTCCCTGGCCAGGACAGTCATATCCCCAGCCAGACCTGCTCCGAGTCAGCGGTCTTCATATGAGTCTCTGGGGGAGAGGCCGCACAGACAACGCTTTCCATACACCTCCCATAAATCACAATGATTCTCTGGCTCTCCTGATGTTTTCTTCGAGGGACATATTTTCGCGACTCTTCAGACCGTCTTCCGTCACAGCGAAGTCAACAGCTCATCGGTGCTCTGCCCAACCTCCCACAGCGCAACTCCAGCACCGCCAAAGGAATAGACAAGATCATCCTCGACCACGTCCTTGATAGTCTTGAGAACGTGGGTTATGCTTTCAGTTGTCGGCAAGAAAACCCTCGTCCACGTATCGCCCTTCTTCGCCTGGTAGTCAAAGTAATACTCTCCTTCCAACTCCAGTTTGAATATCTCGGGCTGATGCTCCTTCAACACGTCCGCGATTTGGCTTGCAGTTATAGGCTCGCCAGCGTCTCTCATGATGGCTTTTGCATTCTCGGGAACTTTGGGTCGATTGATCAAAGCAGCGGCCCCTGTCATCATGGCATGCTCGTGTAACGGAACGGTGGGAGTCGGTTTGACGAACTTCCCCGTGATCTTGTCTGCGAATACGACAGGGTATTTGTAGCCATAGAGAGGAACACCCATGAGAAACTTGCGGGGGGCCTGGTGAGCTTCGAGCTTGGCCTGAAACTGTCCTTGATTCATCATCATTGCTGGATCCGTGGCCTCGATGAAGTTAATGAGGTTCTCCCGAACCCAGTCAGCATTGGTATTTGGACCGGGCTCTCGGATGTTGTGTGAGGCAGCGGCCTTCAACAATTGATTATCGTTGTTTATGTCTCTTTGACTGACGGCGCGGCCTCCGGGCCCCGTCATGTCGTAGGTCATGATGCTGAAATAGTCGGCAACCAACGAGAGCTGAGGCAGGGCCTGCAGAATCATGTTGTTGGTGGCCTCGATCATATCTGCCTGGTTCCCAGCAAGAGCGTCGAATTTGTCTCCCGGCATCCGTATAGGCTGCATCACGACGACCAGGATTTTTCCGTCGTCATGCAGCGCCTCTGATAGCTTGGTGAGGGTCTGCGGCAGGGCGTGCGTGGCGCCAGCCTCGAATACCACACCGTCGAAGCCTTTCTCCTTCACCACGTCCATCACCGCGTCGGAGAGCATTTGCCATCGTGTCTCGTTGAAGATGAAGTTCCTGTAGTCCCCTTCACCCCATCTGTCCAGCATGAACCGCGGCACGACCTGCAGGGGCTTCAACTCGGCGCCATCCGGTGAAGTGCTGCGTTGCTGCAACCGTTTGTACCACTCTTCATCCTCGTCATCCGGCGGGCCACCTTGAACCTCGTAGCCATGCCCAACTGCATGGACAGTGTACCAGACCGGGCTGACGATGTCGAATTTCTGGCGGTGGTCCTCGACGAGCTGCTTGCCGCGAGGGTGCCACGGCGTCACGTACCCCAGCACCGGAAGGTTTGGGTACTGGCGAGCGTTTTCGGAGCTGATAAGCTTCTGCTCACTCCGAACTGTGTTTGACAGGAGGGCGAGGACAAAGAGGACAGAAGACAGAAGCTCAAGCAACCCCTGTCTTGACCTGACACCCATTTTTCAAGACAAAGTGCGATAATAGAGTATTTGGTGTCCTAGCCGATAGATAACCTGCGAAAATTTCTGCACCTTAACTAAAGGCTTGCACTGTTGCATGCACTAGTGATGTCAGGGGCTGGATTAGTCAGAACCCTAATCGATACAAAAAGGTACCTCTTAGGCTAGCCGCTTACACAGAGGTTTTATTTCATTTTATTTTATAGCTAAATGCTACTATAGTACTAGTTTTATACGCAAGTACTTTAAATTTTAGAAATAGACTATATATCAATCCTACTTTTTAGTTTAAAAATGTTATTTTGCATTCTTACTATTAATAATACTTTCTAACTATAGCGCTATAGCAGCTGTTATAGGCTTAGGCTTTGCCTAGCTAAGGGATAGAGTTAGCTCTAAATCTACTAGATAGCGCCTATTTAAGCTTAATATTTATTAGTTCTCTCTTCTATAGTTATTCTTAGCACTTTAAATCTTAACTTTATTTAGGCACTTATCTTTAGTATATTATATAGATTAGACCTTTATATAGATTTAAAGTCCTTTTCCTTTAGATCTATAAGAGTTATACCCTTATTATATAATATCTAATCGATAGGTCCTTCTATATATGATAGAGCTTAAGAGAGAGCACCTTAATATTTAGCTAATCGAGATATAAGCGAAGTTTACTATTAATAGGAGCGCGATTAGTAATAAGAGAGCTGTTATAACCTAAGCACGTTATATTATAACCTAAGTACGTTAGCAGGTTAGGAAATAGGCCAGTATGCAGCTAAGCAACTAGAAGCCCAATGTCTAATATATCAAGCGGGGATAGGACTCTCTTATATCAGGATTAATAGGACTGATTAGTTATATAACCCAGGGTTAGGGTTATAACTAAGAGAGATTATTGGGATTACTAAGTAAGCTAGGTAAGCCGGATTATTAGGATTACTAGATAAGCTAGATAAGCTAAGACTGAAAGCGTATAAAGGCACGGATATATAAGGCATAGTTATTACCTACTAGATAGAATTTCCTTTATAGCTCTTTAGTTATTAATCCAAGTATTTATCGGACCTACCTTTAAATAGCCTACTAGCTAGTAATCTCGACTTACGAAGAAAGACGATATTTAATATTGTATTAAGCACCCCTCTGCAACCGATCTACTAATATAAACCTTCTAACGCATTAAGCCCTTACAGGTACTTAGTATAATCATTATAATTAGGTTAAGGAGTAGTTTACTATATATATTACTATAAAGTAGGGCTAATAAAGTATTATTACGTTAAAGTTAGTAAAGTCCTAGTATTTATATAAAGGGATCTTAGTAGAGTTCTAAAGATCGAATTATCGTTTAGAACTTATAGAAGTTATACGTTAAAAGAGGATTTTGAATCTAATGAGAAATAGTATCTATATTCTCGGAATACTTTATAAAGTACATACTTAAAAATATATATTATAAAGCTAATCTAATAGCTTATTAAGCCTTTAAAGTTATGTTAATATATTTATATTACCCTCTTTAGGGATAATAGTCCTTCATACTTTATGGTAAGTTAGCTAATAAATATTAATATTAATACATATATTAACTAATAGTTAATTAAGATTAACAAATTAGTCCTAGTATTTAGGCAAAGCGTAGTTCTTCTATACTATAATACAAATTAAGCTATCTTCTACTATCTCTTTATACAATATAAAGGGCTCGTCTTATTCCTCTTATTTATTATATAATTATTATTGTTCTTATTCTAGCTTATATCTAGCTTTATATATACGACTAGATATACTTAAATCTTTTAAGTTTAAGGAACTTATAGATAATATATAATGATATACTATATGTAATCTTTAATTCGTATAAAGGGTACTAATAATCTTTTAGACTTTGCCTCTTTACGAAAAGGGATTTATATATACCTTCTATTATTCTTCTAGCGATAACCTATTTAGCTTAACGGAAGTAGAGGATAAGATTAAGTATAATAATACCTCTGCCTACTATTATTATATACCTATAAGTACTTATTATCTCTTTGCTA
>MUZJ01013405.1:0-11558 GCA_003012975.1 Juglanconis juglandina | reverse complement strand
GATATATAAGGCAGGGTAGTTAGCCCTTAGATAGGATTTCCTTTATAGCTCTTTAGTTATTAATCTAAGTATTCTTTGGACCTACTATCGAATAGCCTTACCGCTAGTAATCTATCTACTTAAGACTTACTGTTATAACCCAAGCACATTAGCGGGTTAAGAAACAGGCCAGCATACAGCTGAGCCATCTAAAAGAGCTATTATCCAACACAACAAGCGGGGACAGGACTCTCTTATATCAGCAAGGAATTAGGTAAGCAACTAGAACCGGGTTGCGCCTATGTGGAAATAGAATATAGGTAATATAGGCGGAACCGCCTATGTCGCCTAGGGATCTAGGCAAGCGATCTAGTACTAAAGGCGTATAAAGGCACGGATATATAAGGCAGGGTGATCAGCCCTTAGATAGGATTTCCTTTATAGCTCTTCAGTTGTCAATCTAAGTATTCTTTAGACCTACTATCGAATAGCCTCACCGCTAGTGATCTATCTACTTAAGACTTACTCGAAGATTCAGTTATAAGAAGAAGACGTCGTTACTATTGTTCAAGCACCGTACCTCGTTAACCGTATTCTGTTAACATAAAACCCTCTGACGCATTAAGCCCTCACAGGTATTTAGTGTGATTATTACAATATAGTCCGATATTTTAGTAATTTATATTACCCTCCTACTAAACTCTCTTTAGAATGGAAGAACTTAGTATAATAGGCTTAGGCTTTGCCTAGCTAAGGAATAAGGTTAGCTCTGGATCCACTGGATAGTGCCTATTTAAGGCTCGATATTTACTAGTTCTCTCTTCTATAGTTATTTCTAGCACTTTAAATCTTAACTCTATTCAGGCACCTATCTTTAGTATATCGTATAGGTCGAACCTTTATACTATGGATTCCTTTCCTTTTAGTAGCCGCCTAGCTAGTTTTCTTATAAATAAAGATGTGAATAAAGAACTATATACTAGTTTAGATTCCTTTAAGGATTAAGTAAGAATTAGTATTGAATTCCCTAGGTGAAATATACTAGGGAGTCGCTAGTGAATCCACGACGAATTCCCTAGTAAATTTACTATAGATTCCCCGGTAAATTTACTGCGAATTCACTTAGTGAATTCACTATAAATCCCTAAAGCGTAAAAAGAAATAGCAATACTATTAGTATAGTCCTTTAGGGCTTTATTCATCTTCCTTAGGTTCTCTTTACTATAATCGACGTTACTAATCTTAGGGACTTAACTTCTTCTAGGGTAGATATAATAGGTATATAGAAGGTGGGCTTACTAAAAAGAGGTTATTAAGAAGTATAAGTAGGTAGGAGAGGTTATTAAGGAAGGGTAAGGTCACTAAAAGATAGTAAGGTTGCTAATAGATAGAAAGGTTACTATTGCTATTACTATTGCTAATAGTAGAAGGGTATTACATGATTATTAATAGACCTTAAGGGTTTCTTAATAAAAATAATTATTTATATATATATAGGTTACTAGAATAGGGCAACCGGTCTTAACGGCTTGAAGCTTCTAGTTATAATAATAAGGGAAGTCTAAAAAGCTATTAAGGGTAGTTATTATTTATTAGAAAGAGTAGGTACAAAATGCAGTAATAGCAGCTGCCCTATATAAAGGCTAACCTAGTTCTGCTACTAGCTGCAGACCGCCTGCCGAATTAGGACTGGTATATAGTTCTTTATTCATACCTTTATTTATAAGCAAACACTACAGCTAGGCGGCTGCTGAAATGGATCTATAAGCTCAAGCTACCTTATGCGCAGAAAAGTCTAAGCATCAGCAATAGGCAAGCAGGGTATCATAAGATGCCTTTCAGCATCCACTAGTTCAATATCAGGTTATGAATAGCCGGAGATAGCGCTCAGCTGAGTGCTAACTCCGCCTTATATTGCAAAATAAAGCTTTCAATCTAATGGCTTAGGTGATAGAAGCTTACTGTTTCCAAAGGTCATGTAAGTTCTTATGAGTCCGAAAAGTTATGCGATGAGAAGGATAAACATTTTGAAGTATTCTGCATAGACTGATAGGAGCAACAGCACAGAGCAGTTGAAAGAGGCCTTTCATATGCTGATCCTCTGACTAACAGAACCTTGGAGAAATTTCGGAAGCTCCAAGATGGGCCAGTACTATCTAATAGACCGTCTCATTTACAGTACGGAGCAATCTGGGAGTTTTATACAGTACAACATAGGGCATTATAGATTGCTTGTCCATGTACAGCCTTAAACAATGCATCACGTATGCGGGATCCTGTACGTAATGCAATGGGCATGTAGGAATAAATTACGTACAAGCTCTTTACGTTGTGGATGTGATTCAAGAAATGGGATAATGAGGTGAGAGTTGCCGAATCGCAGACACTCCAAGGTGTGTAATAAGAGGTAAGAGGCATTGTAGCATAGTGCTCTTGGTACACTCAAGCACATATATTGAAATGTGAAGATAATAACAGAGTTATGAAAGCGTTACAAAGAACAAACGCTAGACTGTTACAAGATTGCAATGTTTGTGCACCTCCCTCCTCCGTCTTCTTTTACTGAATAGCATAGCAACTCTGGAAGACAACGCCTGTTTTACTCCAAAGAAGTAGTACTGAAACTGCTTTCGTTCAAGGTGAAAGCAGCCCATTTCTTCAGTGGAGAGCCACTTGTCTCAAGATGAAGACTCCCTACTTCATATGACGAGAACCATCCTTGGTAGTTGGTGCATGCTACGCGTACA
The DNA here is from genome assembly GCA_003012975.1 of Juglanconis juglandina. Lineage (NCBI taxonomy): Eukaryota > Fungi > Ascomycota > Sordariomycetes > Diaporthales > Juglanconidaceae > Juglanconis > Juglanconis juglandina. The sequence continues at coordinate 8,832 of MUZJ01013405.1, read as the reverse complement.
TCTGCTTACTTCTTATACTTAAACTGCTCTTTCGTCTGGCTGGAACAGTGAATATATCTTCACCTCAATTTGTATGTGCTGACGATAGATGCTTGCAGATATATTCTATGCTTTTTCTTTTGTCAAATCGGGTATGAGCATACAATCAGAGCGTTCGCTCATTACCAACCAATTAGCCCTATGCTTGATCTTTGGATCTCACCAGATTCTGCATAAGACGAGCGGCCTTGATGAGTGGTCATAGCAGAGTATTTACCTGATGCATATTGGAAGATAGGCAAAGACAGGTGCAGGTAATAAGCACTTGAGGAAAAACTGAGCGGTGAAATGAGTATGATATGAGAATTCGATCTCCTATTTCATTTTGTCATTGGGCCCTATTACGGGTCGTCTCACCAACGCCTGCGTATCTAGTCTGCCGAAAGAAACCAAATCAAGCCGAGCCAATGAGAAAACGCCTATGCCGCAATTCGGCCAGAACTCCCCCTCTCCTCGAGGACCCGAAATCCCTTACACTTCCTCGCCTACGAGGTCGTCAATGAAGCCCAGACGGGCGTGATCAGCGACCGGGAAGACTGGCTCCCGGTGCGGGCGGAGGTCGTCTAGGCCTTGGTACTGGATGACGGAGACTGCCTCTTGGACGGCCTCATCCAGCTTGCTAGAAACGCGAGGGACAACATTAGCCAAATTGAGTACAACGACAGAGTGTATGCTTGAGGAGAGCAGCCAGAAGAGAATCATTGTGCAGGGAAGACAACTTACCCAAGACGGCCGAGGACCACGGTGGCGTACTTCTCGGCCATCTCCTCGGCGAACTTGGCCTGATGATTGTCCATCAGGTTGGGGTTGGCGACGATGATGTTCGCCACACGCAGGTCCCAGCAGTCGGCGATAGTGCCGGTACCTAGTCAGATAAAGTCAGGATACTGTCTCTTAATAAGGAGATGAAAAAAGTAGAAAACGAGTAAGCGAAGCCGGGTTGAACTCACCAGCGTGGCTGATAACGACACCGCCAGGACGAACACCCACCAGGCCGCGACAGTTCTTCATCTGCTCCTTCAGGTTGGAGGAGAAGGCCACTAGTTCGACGCGGAGGAGCTCGTGTTGGATGTCGGTCAGCTTCCTACTGACCTCATTCTTGTAGGTGCCACACTGGATTAGGACAGACTCGAAACCGGCATTCTGAAGAGCGCGAAGGAACTTGGGAGTGACAACTTCGTCCAGAAGCTCCTGGAACACAACGGTGGCGCCGCCAGTGATGACAGCCGTGCGGCCCGGCCGACTATTGACGGAGGGCATCTTCAGGAGAATGTAGATCCAGGTGGTGTTGACAGAGGCGAAGAGGGAATTGAAAACGATGGAGAGGGTTTCGTTGTCGGCAGTGAGGCTGCTGAGGAGCCGGGACAAGTTGGGGATGTTGACAACAAAACTGTAGATGTTGTCAATGCCAAAGAGGAGGATGAGAATGTAGAAGAAGTATAGAGCGCAAGTGATGGGGAACTTGAGGGCCGGAGGGAGCTGGAGCTGAATTCAGGTTAACTTTGGTACAACAACATGCGAGATTGAATGATATAAGAAGTTGGACATCCTCATGTGAAAGGGCAGATGAGCACATTGCTGTCGACTGAGGAACTGGAGATTCCCATCATATATAGGCAGTGATATGAGGTGAGCACTTGGCTGTCAGCACAGCAGGCTCACATACCTTGAGGTTTTGGACCTTGATAGTGGAGATTTTTTCCAGTGCTCGGGTGAAGTTCCCGTAGATCTCCTTTTCGTGGTCCACGAGGTACCTCACCAGAAGGTTCGGGGTGTTGATCTCGACTGGCATCGTCAAGTACCTGGGGCAGAATTGCTTATCGGGCGCTTATCGTGTGTAAGTGGGCACGGACCAGGCGGTGGGATTCGGGCTGAGTTCAAAGCGTTGGTTGGTTGGCTGCTCGGGTGAATAGAGATGCCGGCCGAAGCCGGTGCCGAAAGCTTGCCGAAAGTAACTGGATGCTGACTGAGCTAGCTTCTGCGCCTTGAGCTGGCTTCGGTTGATTTCAAGTGGGTCCCCCAAAATCCAGCTGCTTCAAGACCTCTACCACCCTCGACGCAGGTGATGCGCCCAATGCTTTGACCACCTCCTTCCAACCTCGTCCAAGATGGCATCAGCCGCAAGGTCACTGCGGCTGGTGTGCCGCAGCTGCAGGAGCCAAAGGCCCACCCATCATGTCGGCACAAAGGTCTTTGTAGCGTGGAAATCCGTGTCAGGTGGAGGTGCCTCCTTCAAAGAGGCCAAGATGGACGAAGGCCCCAAGACAACCCCGTACGACCACTGGGAGGAACAAGACAAGGAATTGGATCAACGATACCGCTACATGGACCCGAGCCGTATCGCGCAGTCGGTATTGAGGGACGAGAACAAGGATGCAGACCCCCGCGCGTTCGGCGCCATCGACTCCGCCTCCATCGACGACCGGGGACTCACAAAGCACCAGGATAGCCTGCGAGAATTGGCGCTTCCCTTCAAAAGGATCGTCAAGCCGGCAAGGGATGTCTTTTGGGACGAAGACGAGCAGGACAACGACCTTATCACCAACGACGACAGCGACGAGTTCGAGGAGAACGACATGACTGACATTGCGCATGCCAAGTTGGAGGAGCACCGGGAGCAGAGAGCCTATGCGCGGATAGCGATATGGGAGATGCCACTGCTGGCGAGTGAGTGCGATCTGGGCCGTGGGCAGGAAAGGACGTGACGCGGGGCGACTGGCTAATGCTTTGCTACAGAGTTCGCGAAAGAGTTCAAGCCTCCATCGATCAACCAGCCCCTGCGATTTCGGTATACGTCATACATGGGCGAGTTTCATCCTGCCGAGAAGAAGGTCGTCGTCGAGTTCAGTCCAGCGGACTTCGGCCTCACGGAGATCCAACAGGAGAAGTTGAAGAAGCTCGCTGGTGTGCGGTACAACCCGGAAAAGGAGGTCATCAAGATGAGCTGCGAGTCGTTCGAGCACCAGTCCCAGAACAAGCGCTACCTGGCGGAGACGGTGGAGAAGTTGATTACGGAGGCGAGGGTGAGGATCTCCATCCCGATTTATGCTGCTTCGATGTGGAGACACGAGACACCATGCTGACATCACATCCTGGATACCCATAGGACCCAACCGACACCTTCGAGGACGTACCACTTGATCTCAGACATCACAAAATCAAGGCCAAGCCCAAATTTCCTAAAGAGTGGCGCATGTCAGAGGAGCGGATGCAGCAGATCGTGGCATATCGTGAGGAGGCAAAGCGGCTTGAAGCCGAGAAAAAGACCGAGGGGAAGTTCATTGACGGTCTGCAGGTGATCGAGAACGCCCTCGCCAGACAGAAACCAAGGGAGGCCGTTCCTGTCTTGGCGGCAGCCTCATCACGGCAACGCCAACGCCCTGCTGTGCGCTTCTAGAGAATTCCGAGTTGGGAACTAAGTCTCCAGCACGCCTTCAAATGCTGGCATCTTTTGACAGTCACCGACCAGAAGGGAAGGCATTGACGGACGGGGTATAATGGATCGAGCGGACTTCTACCTACACCGAGCATGAGGTCTGTCGAAGCGACCATGCACCATCACTGGACGAAAGCCAAGTCAGAACCTTGGCTGTGTACAATCTGCGCATAGAAAGCATACAACCAGACAAAATACTAGACGATACCACCCTGACCACTCTTGACGCAAGTCCAAGCCAAACCCCACCCCGGGACGGGTGAGATGATACTACTACCTGGAAGCTACTGCAATAAGCCAGTCTTCCATCAACAGGATCGATCCGTTATCCTGAGATGGCACGTATGTCGAATTCCGGCGAGGGCCCACGTAGTGCGGTCTTTCTCACTAATCTCGGCGGTTCAATATTTTCTGTCCAGAGCTTGAAAGACCACTGACTTAATTTACTATCCCCCGTCTACCTTGCGCGATCTCCTATCTTCTCCTATCTGCAATGAACCTTGCGGCCCCCAGGTCGTATGCTGGATATGTGGAAGGCAGGGGAAGCCTGGCCTATCGGACTCAACATTTCATATCACTCCCTAGGAGAAGACAGCGTCGATGCTCCGGGCCAGACTAAGAGGCCGACGCAAATCGCAGGCTGGGGTCCCGGAGGTTTGGCCTGCCTAATATGAGTACGATAAACGTGATACTGCACGCGAAGTCGATGATCATATGTCATTACTGGCGTATGCCTGTCTGGCTTTGGTATCAAAGAGCGACCCCTATAGACCGTTAAGCGCAGCCTGAGCCCCCATCGCATCTCCCTTATCGACATAATCCAGCTACGAAGAAGTCTCTTCGTTAGCGAGCGCATCCCCTGCCGCGGACAAGCCAGGAAACAACTCACCAAAACAACATTCGGCGCGCGTCCGTAAAGACCCTCGCAGACGGACGACTGGGCCTCGATAGACGCCACGGAGTTCGTATCCTCCGCCGAAGCCTCATCCGGAATCTGAATACCGAAGATGTCGAGATGCATCATGTGGTTGACAATGCCCATGCGGCCAGTTGCACTCGCTCCCGCTGGCCGGTCGATGTTGCAGTCCGCGAAGTTGTGGCTATCTTCCGTCTCATTGTAAGGCGTCTCGAAGAAGTAGGAGAACTCGTCCAGGATCCAGGGCACCTCCGCGGTGTTGGCATTATAGTCTTGGATGATCCGATCAGCGAGGCGGCGGGGGGAAATGGCAGCAGAGATTCACTCACCCATCCACACAACCAGTCTGGTCCCTTGATCGATCATCGTCTGCAGCGTAGGCCACTGATCCAGCGCCAGCGTCCCGCTCGGCGTGAACACGTACTCCACCAGCCCAGCACCCTCAAACACGCTCGCAAAGTCCGACACGGAAATATCATCCCCATTCGTAAGCAACAGCGTCACCACCTCGTTGGGGTTGGCATCCATGAACGTCTTGACCGGCGCGAGATAGTCCGACAGCGGGCCGGCGTCCAGCTCGATGCAGCTCGTATGGCACATCTCGATGACGCCGTCGAGGTTGTGCGTCTGGGCCTGCAGGAAGCGCACGCCCAGGGCGAGCTGGGCGGAGACGTTGATATTCTGGTTCTCGGTGAGGAAAGGTCCGACAAAGGCGGAGTCGTGCGAGCCGACGAAGGTCACGTTGCTGTAGAGTCGCGGACAGAGGGCATCCGCGCCGTTGCAGGCGCCGAGCGCTCGGGTCGCGAGACCGAGGAGTATTGCGAGGAGGGGATTGAGGAGCGAGCGCATCTTGAAGGAGGTGGTTTCTTGGACGGTAGCGAGACGTCGAGAACGAATGTGGCGATGTTCGCACGCTTGCGCGACAGGAGAAGCGCGGACAGACGAAACAACAGAGCTCGACGCGATGGGACGCGCCTGATTTTATTCAACTATGGCAGCATCGTCGTACAACTCTGAAGAGGAAGGAAGTACGGAGAGTGGGAATGGGGAAGCCTCACGCGCAGGAGGCGAGAAGCCATCGCCATTCACCTGCATCCGCCACGCGGTCAACATGCATGAAAGCCCAGAGCTCATGAGATTGGGCCCGAGATTCACGCAAGGCAGAGTATAGCCGCCTTGAGTGCCTATCAAGACACCCTGAAGATCCTATCGTCTCGGTCAGCTAAGGCGCTAGGCGCTATGATCAACAGGTTTGGTTCATGCCTTCAGTGTCTCCCGCGTGGGAGCTGGCGTGTGATGGCGTGTCTATGCAGCGCCATTGGCTGCAGCAGCCGACCATCGAGACTGGTCACCTTACCATTTCGGACACAAGTCTTGCGACTAGGTCATTCTTCCCCTTGGATTGGGTCGCAATATCATGGGGCTTTCTTGGGAGCTATCGTGGTGTTCCCTCTTGATGTTTTTGACCACTGACAACTGACAACTGACGGCCTGAGCATGCACGGCAGTGGCGCATCTCGTGCTGGTGAAGAGGCCATTCGGGGGCCGAACCCTTGCATGGTCCACTTCTGAGGCTTGTTGCAGGCGTTGTCACTCTAGCCTTACAGAGATCATCCCCCCGAGCGGCCTCGGACAACCTCTCTCTGAATGGATATAGACCGGGCAGCAGTTGCAGTCGCAATGGCCCGAGACCAATACTATCACAAGTAGTCACCGGGTGGCTGGACATTGATACCACCCTCTTGCTCTCTGGCGCTGAAACCGAACTCCTGACGGTCCATCTCGCCGGTTCCGGAAAGGCGAACGCACCATTGCCATGCGAAGCAATTGGTTGGCCGTCGATGTTCGTCCGATATCCACGGAATCAGGGCGGAAAGGGGGACTGCGCGCCACTGCACAGCCTTGGGTCCTGGAAAGGGGTTCAACAGCCTGTAGGCATTTTCAGTGCGCCTGGTGCCCATGCGAAAGCATTCGGTTCGGTCAGGCAAGCGTGCTGCTGCATGCCTCTCGAGTCTGATTGTGCAGGAGTTGTTTATAGAGAGAGTCGGGGCGAGTCGGGGCAAGTTGAGGCATCGTGGGAATCAAGGAGATGCTTACGTAAGTGATTTGACGACATCTCTTCGATTTTCATCAGGCTGCTGATCATGCCCCCGTGCACCAGCGACACCACTATCTTTCGACCCCTCAGGAGCCCAAACTACTCTGAACTCTCAAGATAATGGTTCTATGGCTTGCCTTGGATCTTCGTTTCGGTTGTCTGTCGAAACCAGGCCCGGCCATGAGCACAACATTTCGGTAGATGAAGCCTGCCGGACGACTGTTCAGTCTGTCGCGGCTCAAAGCCGTACGCATCTTGTCAAATTTGATCTTTACTTCTTCGGTATCCGAAGTTCATAATCAAGTGCTCAAAACGGAGTTTCCGCAACACTCATGTCATCGTTGCGACCTCGGGAGTAACCTTCAACACCACGATGCAGACGACACAGCTTCTTGGAAGCATCGCGGGAAACTACGAACCACTGAAGATCGAAGCACACTTCGCCTCGGGAGATGAAGTATATGATGGTGGATGGCTACGCCTACACCGCGCTCCTTGAGAAGATGGAGGCCTGGCCGCTTTTGAGATCGCATCTAGGCTGATATGATCATCAGAGCGAAATTTGTAAGACAGCTCAGGAGATACACCAGCTCATCTACATCTGGAATTAGCATTCCTGCCTATCCTAATACTTCGGTACGCTTGGTCCATTCACTTTGGACCTCAGATTGGTCTCTATTGCATCACCTGGATTCTGCACCAGAACCCATCGCTATGCTCTGAGACTACTGCCAGACGACGAGATCTTGGCGGCCCTATTGCGACTCGTTCTCCTGATGCCGGGTATGAGTGCTCCTTGCAAGGGATCCTCCTGTTGGGGTATTCGGCCTAGTTCACCTGATGTGAACTTCGATCCGGAGCAGTCCTGAGGCAGTGGAGAGGCAGTGCTTTCCAGTGCGACTTCGGTTCCCACCAGAGATGCTTTCTGCTCCTAGAAGTCCGTCCTTGATGGTGACCGGAGCGGCAACGTGAACGCTCTGCCGTTGCGCCAGAAGGGGAGTGTTGCAAGACTGTAGCAGTGCTAGAGTGAGCATGCTATAGTGCTGTGGCACAGATGCTGTGTCACAGATGCTGCAAGTTTCGATGCGATCAGCCGGATACAAGGGGTGATTTCCGATCTCGTGTCCCCGACAGACTGCTCAACCGGCTCAGCATCGCATGAAGTCATGGGTTCGTGGATCGCTCTTTCACATGAGCAAGCTTCGCCGTGCTCCGTCGTGCTGCTAGATTCCTGGCCACAGGGCGTTACAACAGTTGGCGATACTTGAGCAACGATTTCATACCACAGCGTAAGCATCTTCCTGTGGCTGGATCGACGTTCAACTCGTCCCAGTTTTGGTCACTTTGCGTCCCGCGCCGGGCGCCCTGCGATAACGGCGCCGAGATGCGGCTTCATTATCTCGGGCCGCAGGCTATTTGCCTGTGGCCGTCATCACGACTCGTGTATGCTTCACTCTGTCCCTGCAGCAACAACAGTCGACGCGATTCATCCGCATCTGCATCTTTGACACTCGAATCCAACTCATTGTCACCACCGAGCTAATCCGGGCCAAGAGATACCTGCCTCATGGAGGTGCTTCATTGCCCTCGACCATGCACCGTAAGCTTTGCCAGGGTTCTTTGACACGGACGGGGAACTGGATTGGTGACTTAACCCCCCCCCCCCCGGGCCTTACACTGACGACCACTCGAAGCTGAGTTGGACCCCGCTCCTTGAAATACAACACCTCCTCCGCCGCTCACCACCAGCCCAACGATTCCTCTCATATGGTGGCCTTGCCTTCCTCATCTAAGCTCAACTTGATGCCAAGTGTCTCAACGGCGACCCACCAACTACTCTCCGGAGCCCCAATTATCAGACTCGAACACGGAGAACTTTATTTCGACGTCAGTCGTGCCGCCACGGATGCCAATCTTAGGAGGGGAGGCCGTTCACGAGAGTCGCATCCCGGGTCAAAGCCGGTTCAACTGAGGGAGCCAATCGAACGACGGTAGAAAGTTTCTAGAAACGCCCAGGGAAGGTTCACAGAAACCCCGTGCTGGTGCTGCAGCACAACCAAGCTTCGCAGATCGATTTTGAGCCATAGATGAAGAGCGCGTCGAAGATGCCATGGAAGGCCGCTAGAAGAATTCTATTTTCTAGTGGCGATGGAGTGGGAGAGAGGGAGGGTTTGCGGGATACCCGTCTTGCGTTCTCCAGCAAGTTTCAAGGCGTCCCCTGGCCTTCTCACGAGTCAAGGCATGGAGACGAGATGAGATGTTTCCCCAGGTTTCGACGCGAGGTTTGTGCCCAGGACTCTGCTCAACGTTAGATGCGTGGGTGGGGTGGCCGGATGGCTGGGG
>MUZJ01013404.1:0-11546 GCA_003012975.1 Juglanconis juglandina | reverse complement strand
GTCGTACCTGCACGGCAAGGAGATCATCCACCGAGATATCAAGGGCGCCAACATCCTGGTTGATAATAAGGGAACCATCAAGATCTCCGACTTCGGTATCTCCAAGAAACTCGAGGCGTCCAACATCCTTAGCGGCGCCAACAACAACAAGCATCGTCCGTCGCTGCAGGGCTCCGTGTATTGGATGGCCCCCGAGGTAGTCAAGCAGACCAGCTACACGCGCAAGGCGGATATCTGGTCCCTTGGCCATGACAGGCACACACATGCATCCATCATCTATGCTATGCTATGATGAGATGAGATAAGATAAGATGAGGACTGGAAATCCAAACACAGTGCATTTGACTGGCCCTTTTCAAAGTCAACTTTTGATCGGATTGGCTCAATGATGGTGATCATGATGTGTAGTTGACTATGGAATTGGTGGGATCCATTTGGTCTCAGGTAGTCTGAGAGGCGGATGGCGATACTGAGTGAAGGAGGAGTCTACAAGACGAACATCGAAGGATGGCTCAGAGAGAACACCGGCAGTATGTGACCCAGGGAATGTCGACGATGAGGATGCATCAGATACACAAGGTAGGGACCACTTCCTCAAAGACAGTTGCTTTTCAACAAGTCCAATTCAAGCTAGGTCGCTGCGCCAAGTGAGAAAGTCGCTAGAAGCCACAGACTGAGCAAAATGTAAGGGTACATCCTCCCCAGAGATCCGCACTCGCTGTCAGGCACGCCACTTAGTCATGCCACCAGTCAAGGACAATCCACTTCCCAAACCACCAAGTCTGATCCATGAAAATTGCTAGCAATTGTGGCAGATTGGGCGCTGGCTCGGACTCTTTCTCTGATGGCTGAGCTGAGTCTTAATCTCATGAGCAGCCTTTCGCAGGATTGTGACAAGCGCTGCCTTCGCTATCAGGTCCATAGATGACAGACCTGTGTTGACTGCATGGGCATTTTGCTAGAGTATGGTAAGCGCCGCCTCCGCTATCAAGCCTAACAATGGCATAGTGGGCTCTGGCTCAGTTCTTTTATGATGCCTGAGTGTTGCTCGAATCATTATTCCCTTGGTGCTGGGCCTGACGCTGGTTTTGAGGCTTTCCCTGCCTGTGCTGGTTCGCCTTCTCCTTGCGGGACTCCTCGATCGTGATGCGCTGCTGAATGCTCTCCTCGTGCACCTTCCAATCGATCTTGGTGTTGGCAGGGATCTGCAATATTCGTTTGAAAGTGTCCCTGCGAGGAAGGCCCGTTAGCACGCATCATCTCAGCTGGCTGTCCCATGGTCTGGTTGTGAGACGTACCTGATCCTAATCATCTTGCCCTCCTTAGAGGCGGTCCAGATGCTGATGATGTCCTCACCGTTACGGACACTTACGACGGCACCGCAAATCTCCACGCCAGCATCGTTGAACTGGTCGCCAATCAGAGCAAGCATCAGAGCCTCCCAGTACCGATCAGCGACGCCCTTCTTGAGACGCACAAGCCACTTTCCACCCTTCCTGTTCTCCTCGTCCTCCCATATAGGACGCACGCCCTTCTTGAACAGGTGATAGTCGGAAACCGGGTGCAAGGTCGAGGGGCGGGCTAGGTGTCGGTAGACGGCCCAGAACTGCTCGACCGTGGCAACCTCGGCCACGCCGTGTACTGTGTCCTCGTAGGGGATGGAGACATTCTTTGGGATCGATGGTCGGAACCAGAAACACCAGGGGTTGCGCAGCGGGTGCTGGGAGTGCTGGTCACCGTGCTTGTCATCCTTTGATGCCACACCCGTACCGGCCATGGATGCCGATCTGTTGTCTTCGGCCGCCTTGGATGCGCTGCCGTTGGCAGCGTCCTTGGCTGGCTTTTCGCCGACGCCCTTGACCGAGTCGAAGGGGTTCCCGGGCGACTTGGGCGTCTTGGAGGAGCCGAAGGCAGAGAATGCGCCGGTTCCCAGGCCGAAGTTTGCGCCACCTGGAGAGGCCAGTCCGGAACCTGGAGTTGTTACGGGGTTGAAAGGGTTTTTGCCGCCGTGCGACGAGCTGTCACCGCCGAATCGCTTGGAGAAGGAGGAGCTTCGATCCCCATGGCCAGAGCCTGAGGTTGAGAGGGAGAGTTTGCTGGTGCTAAAGTGACAAGGCGTTAGCCATTGCGACCGTGACAGCGACAGCGACCGCAAGAGGGTTCCGGAGAGGTGGGGACGGAAACATACTTGGTCCGGCGACTCCATAGATTGCTGTCCATACCAACTATGAAAGGAACGACGAGGCAGAGTGCCTTTGCAAGGGTAGGTTGGAAATGGGAAAGGGGGGAGCTCTCAAAGCAGTATTTCAAGCTTTGCGATTCCCTTTGTACCCAAAAACAACTTCTGCAGACCCAATAAGGAAAACTCTGGCAACGCCTTTCTCGACGGCGAGGTCCAGGAAGACCGTCAAGTGATGAGTACTCTGGAGGTGGGCTGTACTGCTCTGGATTGAGGCTGAATGCAGAGGTGATATCAGGTGAAGGTAGTGGTGGGCCGATGGGTGCTGCCAGAGAAATGGATCGAAGCCTTGTACCTAGGTGCCTAGGTAGGCTATGGGTAGGATGCGACTGCAGAGCTGGCTGGCAGAAGATTGGTCTGTGTTTGCACCGTGGCAGGTGGGCGCGCAGTGAGGTAGACGAGAAGTCGAGGTCGAGGTCGAGGTCGAGGTCGAGGTGGTGGTTGGTGGTTGAGTAGGATGGATGGATGGACGGAGGGACGGATGGAATCGAGTAGGTCGAGGGTTTGGATCAGATGGAGACCAGTCAATGTTGGCTTGGTAGGTGGCTAGCTAGCTGCAGTGAGTTGCTGGTATGTCTGGCTGGTGATGCAGAAATGGCTGGAGGTGCAGAATGGTTGCTGTGTAACAGGAGGGTGAAGGTGGAAGGTGGAAGGTGGAAGGTGGAAGGTGTGACGACGATGATGGTGAGAGGTGGAAGCCAAACATCAAAATGTGAAAAGCGTCTGGAGAAAAGTCTCTTCCAATCACGGCGAGCATTGCATTTGCAGACAGGGCGATCGGCTGGCAATGGCACGGTGCAACCTTCCAGCATTCTCCACTGCCATGCCTGTCGCGCCTTCCTTCCCTTGGCTGGCAATGCAAGTACATGTTGTACATGCTGCACAGGTTCTTTTTGGACGCCAATGGTGGCATTATGGCATTGTGGCGTCGCTGGCTGTAGCCTGGCAGCCTGGCGGCCTGGTAGTAAGTACTGAGTACTAAGTACCACAACAAGTCTGGTCCTTCTTTATCTTATCACAGCTCCCGCACATGCCCTTGCTGAGCCTCTCAGCCTTGCCCCTCCACTTCCTCTTTTCGACCAAGTGACTTTGACTCATCCACTGCAGGTGTCGGCAACTCATATCAAATTCACTGCAGTTTCTCCCCTCTCTTGGCCTGTTTTCTATCGCATCCCAACATCAACTTCCACCCGAGAAGCATTTTTCCATAGTAGCCATTCATTTGAACCACCCGCCCCGGAGTGCCCCGCCTTCTTTTTTCAGGAGTGGGTCTCAACTTCCTCGACCTTCAACTGCCCAACCCGATCCAGTCATCCACATCCACGCCTTCAGAACTCATCCACTACCTACGATGGCCGCCAACACGCCCATCCTGCCCGTCGCGGGCAAACGGAACGTGCTCATCACCAGCGCCCTTCCGTACGTCAACAACGTCCCTCACCTGGGCAATGTGATCGGTAGCGTCCTGTCCGCCGACGTCTACGCCCGCTGGTGCAAGGCCCGCGGTTTCCAGACCCTCTTCGTCTGCGGTTCCGACGAGTACGGCACCGCCACCGAGACCAAGGCTCTCGCCGAAGGCGTCACCCCCGTGGAGCTCTGCACCAAGTATCACGCCGTCCACAAGGACATCTACGACTGGTTCGAGGTCGAGTTCGACATCTTCGGCCGCACCCCCACCGATCACCAGACCCGCATCACCCAGGACATCTTCCGCAAGCTCTGGGACAATGGCTTCATCCTGGAGCGCGAGGAGGTCCAGCCCTTCTGCCCTCACCCTGACCACCAGTCCTTCCTGGCTGATCGTTTCATCGAGGGAGAATGTTCGCTTTGTCACGAGCCTGGTGCACGAGGCGACCAGTGTGACTCCTGCATGAAGCTCATGGATCCTTTCCAGCCAGAGTCTGAGGCCGAGGCCACCGACGGAGGCGCATCCAAAGGCGTGGGCTGGCTCATCAACCCGCACTGCAAGGTGGACGGCACTGCCCCGGAGAAGAGGAAGACGAAGCACATGTACCTTCGCCTGGACCAGTTGTCAGATGAGATCAAGGAGTGGTTTTCGGACGCCAGCAAGAAGGGCGTCTGGAGCTCCAACAGCATAGATATCACGGGCAGCTGGCTCCAAAAGGGTCTCAACCCTCGTGCCATCACCAGAGACTTGAGATGGGGCACCCCGATTAACAAGGGTGTTGAGGGCTTGGATGACGAGATATACGCGAACAAGGTGTTCTACGTTTGGTAAGTAGTTCGCAACCCTCGTCGGCTTGGGCTGCGCTGACGCTTTACAAGGTTCGACGCCTGCATCGGCTACGTCAGTATAACAGCAAATTATACAGACAAGGACAATGTGGATGGAAAGCTGTGGGAGAAGTGGTGGAAGTCCCCGGATGACGTGGAACTGGTGCAGTTTATGGGTAAAGACAATGTCCAGTGAGTACGAACCGTGACGCCAACAATGAGGAACCTATGTGGGCTGACTGCCATCCGCAGATTCCACACCATCATGTTCCCGGGCTCTCAGATCGGTACCAGAGAACCATGGACCAAGGTGCACAAGCTGTCCACGACCGAGTGGCTGCAGTACGAGGGCACGAAATTCAGCAAGTCCAAGGGTGTGGGCGTGTTTGGAAACAGTGCCAAGGACACTGGAATTGGGCCAGATATCTGGAGGTATTATCTCCTCTCCCGACGGCCAGAGACGGCCGACAGCGAGTTCCAGTGGTCCGAGTTCGTATCCGCGAACAACAACGACCTCCTCAAGAACCTGGGCAATTTCAACCAGCGGGTGCAAAAGTTTTGCCAGGCCAAGTACGAATCGACAGTACCGGACTACACCAAGTACTCCTCCGAAGGTCTCGATGCGCATGTCAAGGAGATCAATGCCCTGTTGCAGGAGTACAATGGATTCATGGAAGCGACCAGGCTCAAGGATGGGCAGAGACTGATCCTCGCCATCTCCTCGGTCGGTAACAAGCTGCTACAGGATAACAAGCTCGACAACCGGCTGCTGACGGAAGAGCCTGACCGATGCGCCGCTGTGATCGGTATTGCGCTGAACCAACTGAAGCTCCTTGCATCGATTGTGGCTCCATACATGCCGACCACGGCCAAGGAGATTTTTGCCCAGCTGGGCGTCGAGCCTTCGCCCTCCATTCCTGAAGTCTGGGAGACCGACTCCATCAAGCCCGGCCACAAGCTCGGCACCCCAAAGACGCTGTTCACGCAGATCCCCGATGCCAAGATCGAGGAATGGCGCGAGGCATACGGTGGTGAGGAGGCTCGCCTTGCGAGGGAGGCGAAGGCCAAAGAGCAGCAGGAGAAGCGGCTGAAGAAGCTCCTGGACAAGGAGAAGAAGAAGGCGAAGAAGCTGGCGCAGAAGGAGGGCGTCGGTGCCGAGGCCACGGAGAAGAGAGAGGCCGCGGATCCGGCGATCGAGGCTGTAACGGAGGCGATTGCTAAGGCTGATGTCCACACTTCGTAGTTCGAACCGCGGACAGGTTTAGACTAGAGGTAGAAAAAAAGACAAACTTCACATTGCTCGGGCAGAATCCTTTTGTTTGAGATCCTTTTAGTGTGGATCTGCCCAGTCTTCCTACCCGTATGGACGTCCTCCGTCTTGACGTGCCCATTCCTCTTCACATCCTGACCACGGCGTTGGAAGTATTCTCTCTCCCGTTTGCGGTCCCAATTTCGCACTGACCGCGAATAATGTGGTTTTTTTTTTTGTGTGTTTTTCAACAGAAATGTCTTCAGTCGCGGTATCGGAGTACTCTGCACCCCATCCTACCTCCCTTCTCTAATCCCCATCTCAAACATCTCAGCCAGCACATCCCACTTCGCAGCCGCAGCATCCGTCGACGCCCTCGCCACGCCCCGCAGTCCACTCGCAATAAACCGCAGATGCCGATCAAAGTCCGCCCCGATGCTCCTCAAAACCTCACCGTACGTCATCTGCGCCTGCTGCTCCCTCACGCCGCCGCCCGAGCCAGTGCGGTTGTGGCTGCTGCTGCTGTTGCTGCCCGTACCAGCGTGATTCTCCTCCTCGTCGTCGTCGTCGTCATCGTCGTCGTTGCCAAACAACAGAATCGTCTCGTCCTCTTCCCGCTCCTTCTCCTTGGGACTGACGTACACGCCCCGCAACGCGCTCGGCGGCGGCTGTGGCTGTGGCGGCTCCAGATGCCTTCCTGCGCTAGTGGTGGTGACGGCCGCGGATTTCCGCGGCGTGCGGAGCTGGTAGCGGCGGGGCGGGGCCGCGGCGGCGTGGTCTTCTTCTTGGTCTTCGTCGTCATCGTCGTGTTTGTCCGGCGGGCGTGCTTCCTCCTCGGCGCGGCGGGCGTGGTCGAGCCTGAGGGCGAGGTCCAGCACGTCCCGCACGCACTGCATGATGGGGCCGAGCCTGGCGCCCAGGCAGGCCTCCTCGGTGATCTGCGCGGTGAAGGAGGCGTGGCTGGCGATCATGGCGTCGACGTCCGCGGCGGCGTCGAGGCCGGCGCGCAGCCTGGCGATCTCGGGGGTCAGGACCAGCGTGGTGAGGTAGGAGTGCAGCGTGCTTGCCCGAGTGTTGAAGTCGGAAGAGGCTCGCCGTTGCAGCTGAGGTCGTCGGCGGACGTCGGTTTGATATGCTCGTGCAAGCATATACTGTGATGCTAGCAGGGAAGGGTGGTCTTCGGCAAGCGTCGTCTCTTCTACTGCTACAATATGCTCGAGCAGCTCGACTGCCTTCTGTACCTGTCTATCGTCGAGATATGCTCGTGCAAGCACATGCTGTGATACTAGTCGGGAAGGGTGGTCTTCGGCAAGCGTCGTCTCTTCTACTGCTACAATATGCTCGAGCAGCTCGACTGCCTTCTGTACCTGTCTATCGTCGAGATATGCTCGTGCAAGCACATGCTGTGATGCTAGCCGGGAAGGGTGGTCTTCGGAGAAGTAGGCCTTTCTCCAATCGTAGCACTGCTCAAAACACCTTACGGCTTCCTTAATCCGTCCATCTATTTGCAAGCACAGCCCAGCCCTGAAACACAGGTCATATCTTTCTTCTATATCAAGCCCTTCACTCTCTTGGAGTGCCCGGAAAGCATGCGGCAGGTACTCTCTCCATAAGCTGCGTTTCGTGTAATCATCAATCGGAAAGGCATCTGCTAGATGACGTGTTGCTTTCTGCGTTATCTGCGTTGCGAGCCCTTCCTTCTTAAGCCATGTTCGGATCGCCAAGGGTACCAGGCTATGCATATCAAAGACATTCTCGTCTCCGCGTTTGACCACAAAGGCATACCCACGCAGTGTACCAATTGCGTCTGTCATCTGCTCGTCTGACTCCAAGCTAGGCAGGATGGACTGTGGTATTGCCTTTGGTTCGATACACGATATGAATGACAGTAAGTCTGCGGCAGCGCTGTCGGATTTGCGGATCTGGTCGAAAGATACAAGCCAGGTGGTCACCACAGCATTCTGCGATCCCGGGTATCGACCGTTATCACGGAACTCTCGGCTCAACAAGCTGACCATGTCTGCCTCTGTGCCTTGCAGCAGTCTCAGATAGTGCGCAATCGTTATCTGGTTCTTATTCAGGTACGCGGCTGCCTGCGTGATTGCTAGAGGAAGGCGTGTGAGCTTGTCTAGCAGCTCTGTTACTGCTGTGTCGTTGATCAAGTCCTTCTGAATCAGCGATGTCTCGAGAAGACTTATCGCCTCATCCGAGTCCATCTCATGCAACTTAATCACATTGGTCTGCGCAAGATCGACTGCGATTTCTAGGGAGCGTGTCGTGAATAAGGTCAGGCCGCCCTCGCTCTCTGGGAGATATTCGCAGATCCCATGTGGCGCGTTCGAACTCCCGAAAACAACGTCCGTATCGTCGGCGTTTATCTATGACGAGAAGCCATGTCCCGGCTGCCTCCGAGCTTAGGTACTGCTTAACCAATGTCTTGGGGTCCTCGTCGCTGCTGCTCTCTTGGATCGAGAGCTTCTTTGCGATCTCGGTATATGCCTGCTCAAAAGTCGCACGGCTCAATGCAGGCACCCAGAAGATGGAGCACTCCGGCCTGTCCTGCTTTGCCCAGTATGCAAGCTGCAGAGCGACCTGGGTCTTGCCAACTCCACCTAGTCCGACAAGCGCGAGTCTTTGGCACTCCTTCTGTATAAAAAGCATCTTTTTCAGTGTGTCCGTTGTGTTGTTCCGTCCGGTGAAGTGTTTGTTCTTAGGCAAGGGGATGTGGTAGCAAGGTGCGTCGGCACGGTCTATAGCAACGTCAGAGGCCATCATACAGCACAGCAGGTCTCATACTTGACTAACCAGAAGTTGGGTTGCTTATCGGCACTTCCTGCGGCATGGCGGTAAGAGCCCCACTGTGCATAAATTTCTTAAGAACGCCCACAATAGCACGGTATCGTGCATCATTCTTGTCCCTACATCTTGCCATCTGCATATGGTTTGCATCGATGCTCTCGACCGTCTCGAGGGTACGCGGCAGGTCTAGTTTCGAGGAGTAGTCGTCTACAACCTGCCATTATTGCCCGATTAGTATACTGTGAAAGGGAGCAAGACAACCTCTTAGCTTACCTTGTTGTGTAGGCCCTTCATTCCCGACAACCCCTGTGCCTCCTGGAACGAGTAGATGTTGATCCCGCAATTGTACGCGATGGTCATAAATTCCTCGTGGATGTTGTCCAGGACCTCACTGTTCACCTCCAGCGTCTCGATCAGCTTCTTGTTCGAGTCTTGCAGGGCTAGGCAAGCGAGGTTTGATGCAATCTCCCCCCATCCCGCAAGCGTACTCCCTCGATGGGGGGTGCCGAGGAAGACGATCAACTTCGTACGCGCGCGGCATAGTTCAGATCGATGCATCGCCTAGAACCAGGACTCAGCCTCAATTACTTATCAAGCTTATCACCTTAGTGCTAAAGACATACAACTTTGACGATAATGCCGCCGAGGCTATGTGCTATAAACATGATCGGATCCTGGTATCGTTAGTAATGTGAGTCTGCTGAGGTGGTAGAATAGTAGCTACCTCATTATCAACCTCTCGCTCCATGCGCACCGCAAGATCTCGACCGTGCTGCGACACGCTGTTCTTGTTGCTCGCCTGGAACAGACCGCCGATTGCATCCGCATTGTATCCGTACGTCCATACTCTCGCTTCGGGTATGTCCTCGACAAGGTACTCGTCTGGCCAGAATACCTTGGCAGAAGTCTCTTCGCTCTTCTTATTGACGGTCGAAGTCGAAGACTTGGACTTGAACAGGAACTTGAGGGTCTTTCTTTTGCTCGA
The DNA here is from genome assembly GCA_003012975.1 of Juglanconis juglandina. Lineage (NCBI taxonomy): Eukaryota > Fungi > Ascomycota > Sordariomycetes > Diaporthales > Juglanconidaceae > Juglanconis > Juglanconis juglandina. The sequence continues at coordinate 2,039 of MUZJ01013404.1, read as the reverse complement.
TGTTGCGGGTTTCGTATCCTTGCTATCCACTTCTCGGTCGTCCTCCCACGTGTCTCTCGGATGTCCCCCTAGCCCGTGTACGAAGATGATGCTATGTTGCGTCAGTCTTATCATCAAAGTTGCGTCAGTTTCACGTACTTGAACCGGTACGGTCCGTCCCTAGCGCCTCTATCCACTGGAAGCTGCGTGAATCCGACACGCTGCACGGGCATGATGGTCGTCTTGGGTCCTTGTCAGTCTGATAGCTGTGCGGGGCTGGATGACGAAGTGAAGTGGATCACGCAAGGTCTACCCTGTCAGATTCTTGAGAGCCGCTTTGAATGATTTTGCCACGTGACATTCTTGAGAACGTCCAGAACTACAGTATTTCCAGTGCGGTCGTCCCCTAACCGCATTCAGGATAGTGTCCCTCAGCCCCAGGCCCCAGCCGCGTGGATACCACTGATTGGCGGTAACTTCACACAGCGACGGCCACAACACAAACAGTTCCATACGTCAACAGTTCCAGATGTGAAATGAATCGAGAAATCGATCCTCGAGATTAAGCGCTATTGATTGATACCGGTCGCGAACCGAGAAGCCCCGTGGTTTTCTGGCTGTGAGGGCTATAAGGGCGGGTGGCTTTGGCGCGCAGTTGGGGAGGCGTGCCACTGAACAGCGATAAGTTCCGAGGGCCACTAAGCCCCTGGAATACAGAAGAGTACAGCCCTTAGCGTTATTGTGTTGGTGTTGCGGGGCCGTGAACCTGTGGCATACCTCCGACGGCTGTAACTGCCAGGTGGTGATAGTGGCACGACTGTATCCTAGGTAGTGACGCCCGCGCCCGCGCCACGCCCACGACAGGCTATAAGGGCGCCAGCTTCAGAGGGCCACAATACCACGGCGAGCGATTCGAATCATGAGAGAACTTGCAGACCGATGTCGCTCGATGAGGAGAGATTAATCGAGGGAGCCTACTGATTGTACAGATAGGCATGTAGCACGTTGTAAGGGTGGGAAGGCCGGCCGTCTAGTGAATTTTTAGCAGCACCTCGAATGGGAAGGGGGGGCGCTGGGCAGTGATATGCTAGCGAACAGATTTATATGCGTATTTAAGCGTGTCACGCAACCTTAAATCCAACCAGAGATCCTATAATACGACTCTACCGCTGACCGGCCCATTCAGCACGCTCGTTAATAGCCTGTTAGACGCAAAAGATGTGCTATTAAGGGTCTCGTTAGTGCTAGCAACGCTAGATTGGCTGTTGCTTCAGCTGCTAGTGCTATCTAGCCCTTCTTGCCACCCCTAATACTTGCTCTTAATCTTATTTACGCTGCTACGCGCCCTACTTGCATATCGATAACCTTTAGCTGTTAAGACTCTATTACGGGCTAGAAACTATATGTATAGTTGCATAAGTAAATCGCCTAAAGACGATTTAAATTTCTGCTTTTAGTGGTGTAATAGTATAAGCAACGCATCTCTCGTACCGTTGTAGGCCCGGATAAAGTACCGTCTATATAGATTCCTTTTAGTGGTGGATTTCTTTTAGTGGCCGCCTGTACGGCGGTTCAGAGCGCTTTTTGCGCAACGGGACTTTTTTCAACTTTTTTAAGGCTAACAGCCTCCTAATTCCACTCTTATATTAAGTATTCCTTTCTTAACGCCCCTAATTAATATAAGTAAAACCTGTTTAATTAAGCTGCAACTACGCTTATTTAATAGAGAATTAGCTAGCGATATTATATCTAAGATTAAAATTTTAATATTATTCTTTTTCGTAGAGAAATTTAAGTTAGAAGATACGAAAGAAGGTTTAAAGTTTTTCGTATTCCTAAAGAGTAGGCTTAGGTGGCCCGTTCGTTAAGACTCGTCGAGACTTGCTAGTTTGCATTCGGAGTATCTTAGCCTGCCTGATTTGCATTTAAGTATCTCGACGCACGGACTCTCCCGAAAGAACGTATAGACTATTTCGAAAAAGCGCGATTTAGAAACCGACCCGATAACCCGCTTTTACGATATAAGTAAAATTTTTTCCCACCCCCCTACTTCCTCCCAC
>MUZJ01013403.1:0-11544 GCA_003012975.1 Juglanconis juglandina | reverse complement strand
AAGGAGAATGCAATCGGGTAAGGGCTGTTGAATACGGACAGCAACGAGTCCTACCTACGTAGATAGCTTTTCCGTCATATAACCGAGCGCTTGATGGAGACGTACATAGTTCGCAGCGAGAGTGGACGGAGGGGTTTGATAATACCATATTATCATTGATTGTTTGTCTGCCACCCATTCCGACAGCTACCTAGAAGTACAGCGCTCGTACAGAAGGATGAATACAGCACTGTCCAAAAGCCCCACCCGCCCCTTTTCCCCAGATGTTCTCACAGAGTACAGCCCAAGAAAGATTCCGGACCAATATGAACCAGTTTTCCCCTTGACCCGATCCCAGTATTCACGTACTAAGGTATAAATATACACTAGGAAAAAGACATGGCAAGCAGCCTTGTCAAAGTAAGTCATTGAAGTCATCACACCAGAAACCCCAAAGAACACCGACCGGTCCACTTGCCTTCCCAGCCGCTTCCCAAAAGGATATCCGTTGACTTTTCTCTATAATTGATCCACACCAGTAAATGCGAACACGCGCTGCGCCCCAAATGACCGAACTGAAGATGACGACGCAAAGGAAATTGTGCTGTGTGTGTGTGTGTGTGTGTGTGTGTGTGTGTGTGCGTTTGTGTGAAGGTAGCTCAGAGCAGCTTCGTCTCGGCTCCCCCGTGAATAAGTAATAATGGATGTTCTCGACTGGTAGATGATTGTAAATACGCCTACTGCCTATGCTCCGCAGCGTAGAAATGACATGTGATCTCGGAAGGGATCGCCAGATAGCTCATACGACAAAAGGAAATGAAAGGGTGCTCGGAAATCCCGTCGGGATATTAAATCCCTAAATATGGACCCTGTTTCAAGATCGCGGTGGAGCCTTGGTCACGGCCGGGAACAGAGAGAACTGCCCCGGAGTGGAGCTCAGCGTTCTAGATCGTGCCCGGCCCGCCGCATTCTGCTTGGGGGATTGCAGGCCCTGCAGGTTGGAGTCACTGCTGTGCGTGTCGCGGCTCAGGCCTGGGCTCTGGGCCGTGCTGAGGAGGCACGCTGCGCTGCGAGATCGGGAGTGCGTGGAAGAGAGGACGGGCTCTGGGTCCTGCTCCTCGGAGCTTGTGATGGGCGCGTCGTCCTTGAGGTTGATGAGGTTTTCCATGTCCACGGAGTTGATGCTCATGGTGAGACGGGTGTAGTCGGTGCTGGTTGACGTCGACGAGATGTGACGCTCAAACACAGATCGAGAGGAGAGGTTGCTGTTGCTTGCGGTAGTTGACGCACTCGCACGGGCGGGCACAAAGAAGTTCGAGTTCTCCATCATCAACGTCGGGTCCTCGAGCGTGACTGCATGCGCAATGTTCTCAGGGTCCTGGTACTTCTCGGTCCGTGCCGCAAGAAGTTCCTGGTGATAATCGGTGGGGATCAGGAAAGACGGCGACAATGAAAACCCCTGCGCCTCAGTGAAGCTGGCCTGCGACTCATTGCGCACGTGGAGCAGACGCTGGGGTCGTTCTCGTCGAGGGAGTGAGAAGTGGGCGCTCGTGGGGGATTTCGTGCCAGCAGAAAGCTTGGGAGTGATCACTTCTTGGCTGCTCTGCGGAGAAAGGTGGTTGGACGGGCTCAGGATGGGCAACTCGATGCAGTCGGACGTGGGCCTAGACAACGTCGCACTGTCATCTTCGCTTCCCGTCACCAGTACCGTAGGCTCCTGATCCAGATCGATAGATGGTCGGTGCCAGTCGTAGTCGCAGTCGGCTTCCATTTCGTGCTCGTAACAGTAGTCGATCACAGCCTCCCAAGAATCCCGGCGAAGTGGCTCGACATCCTGAGCCCCATTCGACAAGCCGTCTCCTGCGGTTCCTTGGCAGGCGGACATGTCGAACTGTCCCAAGACAACAGAGTCACGGCTGTAGGTTCGGTCGTGTGATGCGTAGCTAGAGTTAGACAGCGAGGCTTTCCGCAACGCCGGCACCGACATGGATCCCTTCAGCGAGGAATTGGTACTCCTGACGCTTGCGCGCGACCTTGACGGTAAACCACATTGCTCCTCCTCCTCAGGCACTTCGGGAAGCGCCGCTTCGAAAGTTGGTGCACTGGTGTTGTTCAAGGGGGCAGTCAGAGGCCAATTGGGGTTCTCTGCAGGCATGAAGATGCGTGAGAATCGACGTTCTTCAGTGAATGGGCTGGGGGCCCCTGGGGACAAAGGAGGTGGTGCTAGGCTGCCCGCATCACCCTGTAGATGAAGGGGAGGTGGGAAGCGGAAACCACTCGTGCTCTGTTGTCGATCTGGGATCATATTTCCCAAAGCCTCCGAATCGCGACGAGGGATCGAGGGACGCCTAGGGTTTCGTGATGGAACCACAGGAGGAACGAAGTCGAAGTATCCCATATTCAATTCCGTCGGTGATCTGGGCGGTCGACGGGGAGGGGGCCCACGGGTGTGATCCTGGGATTTAGTTTGCTTGGCCCACTGCCTTGTAGGAGATTTGTGAAAATTGGGGGGCCGTGATGTGCTGTTTTCACGGCTGTGAAGTACCACGTGCGGTGGGACAGACTCTTCCTCATCGCGCGGCCGGGTCGTCCTCGACGAAAAGTTGGGTACGCGCAAGTTCTCACCCAGTGCCGGAGGCGTTCGCAACCCAGAAAACTCGTTTTGAAGTGCACTCCGGTCTCGACGCTCCAGGTTGGTTAGCTGTTCTCGTTGAATCTGTGCAACGTGCTGAAAGTTGAATGGGTTCGATATCGAAGGCTTCTTCTGGGCTGATGCTTCCTCCCCTGCTTGCACTGTTTTTCTGCGGTTGAAGATGCTCATGGATGCCAGTATGTGTTCCTTGGAGACGAATGATGCTGCCCGACCCCGGTCGCTTGTCACGTCAGGCGTGATGTCAGCTGAATATGTCGAGCTCCCACTCGTAGCAAGACTCTCTCTCCTAAGCTTGGACTTCCGGTTGAAGATGGCTTTCCCGATCGCCTGAACACTTTCTGGACGTTCCCGGGACGGCATGCTGCTTGTGGTTGATTTGACTGATGACTTCCTAGACAATGAGAATGATTCCAGAGCCTGCTCCCAAGATGGCCGTCGGTCCAATGACGCATAAGAGACCAATGAGGATGCTCCTGAAGAGGTGATGATCTGTGGGCTCACATGTCGCTCTGAGACAGACGCTTGCTTCACCTTATTGCTGAAAGCTCGTATTCTGGTCGGGGACGGTGGTCCATCAATAGCTGGTTCCAGAAAGTCGGCGTAATCCTCAGCCTCGAAAGCAGAGACGGTATATTGATGCTGCGAGGCGGCTGGGCGTGCTCGTGATGATGAGTCCGAGTTTGGTGGCCCAAAAGCAGTAGTGCTCTCACTATTACTTTTTGCGGTTCTCGTCTGGGCCCGGGAGCCATGCCCTGCATGTGTTGTCCACATTGTTCGGGTAATCTAAGTGACGCGGCAGTGAGCCGGCAGCGTCGAAGACCAAACACGACAACAGGTCTGCACCAGTCCACTAGTTTCGACGACTTCGCGCGGGACGGGAAAGCTGCTTCTCGCGCTCTTGTGGCACCGTGTGCGACGAATCCGATGGCCTGCTCGTCCCGTTAGCTGCTGAGACTTCTTCCCCGAGCATGAACAGGACACACAGCTGTGCCGAGCCGCCCTGAGGCCAAGTACCGTCGGTTGAATTGGGCGTGGAGCGATGTTGGTAGCCTGCAAGTTGATGAACAGACAAAAGGAAATTCCTTGCAAACAACAATAATTGTTTCAAGGTTAAATGGAATGTAGGTGAGGGGGGGCCGTAGGGGGCCGTCGCGTGCCTGTATGTAGAACGCGGAACAGCAGAAAGGCTGGAGAGGCCAAAAGGCATTGGGAAATAAATGTGCCTGGCCAGTGCTCCGTTTATCAATGGATTGGGCAAGGTCGTTATGCAACGACCCAACGCGCCCCGGTTGCAAGGGGTCGGGGACAGACGAATGGACCCCCAGGAAGGATTGTTCAAAACGGGGACCGCACTTACACCGTACTATGGTACAGCAGAACACTGTCCGTTCCTCTGACTTGGGACCGCAAGATGAACGAAGATCGACAACCAAAAAAGCCGCGCGCAGAAAGACGCGGATTCGCCAATTCGCCGCTTGCTGCAACCTTCGACGATTGCTACCTGGACGGGACAACCTTGCCCGGCAGAGCCGTTACGGGATGAGAGATCCCTGGTACGTACCGTGCTGTCTCGTCCCCACTTGGCCCGTTTGGTCTCCAACAGGGTTGACAATGATGAAGATGGACAGACTTGTTTCCTAGGCGAGTCTATCTGCAGCTCGTCTGTCGTTGCTGTCGCGGCCTAGAATGGGCTCCAACCGCTGAAACGGCAAGCCAAGAAATCCGCCGATTGCTTCTCGAAGGCCTTTCCACTGGTTCGTTCTAGCGTAAGAGTGTCGCCGCCGCCGCCACTGAGATAATGCCTTGCAGTAGCGAGGGGCACAACATGAATAGTCAGGGCGTGTTCGAGCTGATTGGGTCACCAGTAACAGGGCCTGGGTGTCGTCGTGGGCTGCGCGGCTGCAGAGATGCTTTAAATTCCAAGCTCGCTGATCAGAGAGCGCGCCAAATTGGCGGGAGAACGTCGAGTCGGAAATGAACGAAATTGGTTGCGAGGGTACAATGTCGCTGTGAGTCCTGTGGAGCAGGGTGCAACACGTGCCACTCCTGCCAAATGCCTGGCCGTATTAATTCAAGTCAACGAAGAGCAGGCAATTTGCCAACGACAGAACGACGATTGCAAGAAGCTGGATGAGGAGGGGGAGAAACTGCAGGGCTTTTCGCGGTGTACGAGTAGCCAGTCACATCCGCTGCCAGGGTGATAGCGAGTGCGACAATGGATTTCTGATGCATGGTGTATCGACTAGTATAGATGCTGGGTGACTGCAAATGATGACATACTCAAGAAGCTCAGCTATACAGTGAGGGAATAGACAACTTTGCCGTAACAAAAGAGAGAAAAGTATCAGTGTAGGTAGCGCTTGTTGGGCTGATGGTGCAGCAGAAGCAGTAGAGGTCGTGGGCGTCCTTCCGGCTGTGGGCTCAGGGCTGCGCCGTAACAGTCCTGCACGTTGAGACACGGGCGTAGCGTCAGTCGGGAAAGCTGGAGGCTTCCGGTACCCGTTGCGGATTCGCGAATGGCGGTGTTGATACGTACAATGCCGATGAGCGCCGGCGGTACCGGTGTGATCGTGCGCGTCCGACGTGCTAGAATCTGCTGGATCGCAAGCCGAGATGCTCTGCAGCCGTGCCTCTTCCTTTGGGTCGGAGGATATCTTGGCAGTTCAGGGGCAGTAAGCTGCAGTCTGAGATCGTAAGAGGGAATGATCCTTTGCGGAGAAACCATCGACTGAAGCTGCCTTTTGCCCTTCTCGGGTCGACCGTGGGAGTAGCCAGCGAGACTCCCTCTAATAGGGGGTGGCCAGGCAGATCCAACAAGTCAAGCAGGATCCTGAGCTCCACGGAACGGCAAGGATGTTCCGTATTGAGATCCCGGGCCAGCATAAAACATTGGATGTGGTGGTACTTGTCTCTGTGCTTCGGTGTGGATTTTTGTGCATCGGTACCAACGGTTTGCTCTCAGAAACGGGTGTGTATCCGTTGCAAGCACAAGGTACCGATGGTGTTCTTTCGTGGTGTTCTGAGGTACCGGTTGCAGTGTGATGGAAACCCTGCGCGCTGTGATGCTTCTGCCCATGAAACAACACGACTCCTTCTCTGGAGTGTGCGGAAACACAGCTCTTTGCAACTCTTGATGACTTGACGACCATGACTTCTACCATTGAGCCCCCCCCCACCCGCATCTGTAGAGTCCTTGCGATGCCCTGGCTCGCAAATGTGGACCACCATCTCAGGGACAAGTACCAGGACCCTAGTCTGCATACGACTCTTGCTACCCCTGCCTGCCCTGTTGATTTCCCCGCCGGATGAAAGTTGGGTGATAACTGACGAGAGCTTGATGGAGGACACGGAGAGTTTATTTTGCCGGCCTCAGCATCGGAACAAATCGAGTGGAATGAAGCTGTGTTTCTAGATTATGGACATATTGAGCCACTAATCCGAAATGAGCTCCATGATGTTTGTTTTGTTTGTAAGAAAGTCGTGGACCTCGAAGCTAAAATAATCGTCATGCTGTTGAGTTCAAGTTGGGCGTGGGGCGCACCATTTTCACCTCCTTGAAACAGCAGGTGGTTTGTTAACATTTGATAGCGACCATGCCGCCGGACTCGCACCCAATCTCCCACCTCTTTGGTCATGGGGTGATCAATGACTAAGACTCACCATCGCGGCTACCGTATGGCAAAATGGGGGTTTCCTGAGGAGAAGAGCCAGACCCAGAGTCCAGTTTGATGGTACGAAGAAGGCCATTCTCAACATGAGCTCGTGGCGTCGTGGCAGCCTTAGGTAGACTTCTAGCATGCTAATGGTCTGCGGGTCGTCGATTTTCTGCCCGAATCGTTTCTGTCAATTCGATAGATCGGTGACTGTGACAGATGAGATAGGCGCAGAGCACTACCATCTCACTTGCCGAAGTTTGGGTGCCCGGTATTGTAGTGTCCGAACTTGAGAGAGATTATCTAAGAAGATGCGTCTTCTTCCGAACCAATCCACCTAACCCTGTCGAGAAGGCAGGACTTGACGTTAAGGACGACATGTGTCGCCTCGGAGACAGCCGGCCCCCTCCAAAGCCACTGGGATCCATTCAGGAGACGAGCCTGGAACCTGTGTGGAGGCTCCACCACTTTGTGATCGACTCGGACCGAGGCTATGGTGATGAAATCCAATTATCCTGCTCGCCTTCAACTTTGGGGAGGGCAGCGCGTGCTGAGATCACAGGTCCTCCTCGCCTGCTCGCCATGCACCGTTTGACGCAGGCTTCTCGGAGGCTGTGATGTCCATGCCTTCGCATCTCGTATTAAAGTGCGAAAGACTGGGCCCAAGTGAGCCGCGCTCCATATATATCGGAGAACCTGGGGTGCTCTCCTACAGTAGAACGACTCAGCACCGGTACATACGAACGGTCGCGATGGTAGTAGGATGGACAGTTCCTCGGAGCCTCGGGTTTGCCAAGACATGACTGACAAAGTCCCAAGATGGGTTGAACGTCTTGTTCGGCCGATCGCCCGTCTCTGCATTGATCTGCAATGAGGGCATACTTGGCACACATTGTTGAGAATCGTGCTCCGTGTCTTGAGCATGCTGAGTCTGGTCCACGTTAGGATGCTTACCACGACATCGTGAAGGAGTTTGATGCCAGATCTGCTTGCTAGTTGATACGTCGTACGCACAGACTACTCCCTGAATAGGACGGACGGCAGCTCCTGGAGATTGCCACACCTATTGCTGCGACCGCGTCAAGGCTCGTCAGCAGCGGTCACTAGGCAAAGTTGTCCCTTTCCTGCGCTCGGTTCGTCTGGACCGTGCTCGGGTCAGGACATTGTTGTCAATCTCTGGTGGGCACACGGCAGTCAAGTACCTGTGGGGACAGCCCACTTGCACATGGCCAGGGTGCCCGAGAATAGCCATCATACCATAGTACTTACACAGTACTTTTGGTACATTTAATTTGTGCAGAGCTGGTGATCTTGACGGTATCTTCGAGTTCGGGCCACGGTGTCTGAAGTGGACAGCCTCACGAAATCGGTCATTGGTTCGCCTGGGCACAGACGAGGGTCCGAGAGATCGGTGCTCATTCGTGATCTTTTCAGGTACCATCTTTTCACCAGCGGCTCCGGACAGTATGCACTCACTGCTGGACGTTGAGGACTCGGGCCAGCGCTCCGTGATGGGCATGGATGGCGCCGAGCAGAACGGACAGCCCAGGAGAGATCAGGATGATTGCATTGGAAGACGGAAGGATGGATTCCACGTCGACGGACGGCAGGGATGCGGCGCGGGAGAAGGAAGTAGCCGTGGAGCCGAGTAGGAGAAGGGGGGCGAATTCAGACCCGTTGCTCTGGTCGCTACCCTCCATCAGGCATCTCAGCTTGCCTCGCCTTGCCTCGCGCTGTGACGTTGTGACGTGACGTTGTGATAAGCTGCGTAAATGTCGCGTCGCGTTGTACAACGGAGCTGGGACGCTGGAGCAGGATTGCTGCGCCGACGCAATGGCAGGTCGCATGAATGCCAATGTTCCGACGTCTCCATGATCGATCAACGACCACTGTCTGCGTCCGTCGTGAAGACTCGAGGCTCGAAGGGACAACCAGGCAGCTCGTCGACGTGAGACAACACCTCACGTCGACGACATGCGGCTTGCTGGCGCTTGGAATGCTTGATTCGGACATTTCAATCTAAAGATCAATGAGACGGCAAGTCGGCAGATTGAGCCCGATCCAAAACTGGCAGCGATGAGCATTTCCCCTGGCAGAAATGAAGAAGCAAGTTGGAGGACGGACAAGGTGAGACAAGGTGAGAGAAAGCAGATGCAAGCGCACAGACATTTCACACGTGATGGAGACAGGGATAGAGCTTCTTGAGTATTACCATGTAAATCCCTGTGCCTGTCTCCCCCAACATCCTGCCTCCAAGAGCAGACGGAGACGAATAATTTCTTCCTGTTTTGCTTCTTCAGCCGTCGAGACCGTCAACAAACGCCCGCAAAGAAAGGAGAAGAAAAAGGAAGGAGAAAAAAGACCCCTTCTCGAAAACAATGGATTCTGCCTTTCGACCATATGCACGCAGTACGGCGACCCGCTTGTACTGTTTGTATGTACTTTGTACGGAGAAAGCATGCAATGCAACGCCGTCACCAGTTCCCACCCACGAGGACGGTGCACTCAGGGTCCAATCAATCAGGGGCCCCTGCATGCAGCATGAAGGGGACCTTGGCTCTGCCTTGATCTCGCGGCATCTGCTCACTCTCAGCGTCTGCATCCTCATCAGCGCGGTCCTTGTGCCATGTGGATTATGGAGCACAAATCGGCCCTTGTTTCGCCGAGCCGGATCCAAGCCAACAAATGGCATGCCAAGCCGAAAGCGACGGTGGAGTCGGTGAGTTACCACAGTATTCCGGAAGACCACGGTCCTCACTTTGGCAGAGGGGCCTTGATCAGGAATAGTGGCCGGCTATCTCCGTAGCGCAAGGGCCGATTCCGACGCACGATGCCTTGGGTATCTCCACCGTCAGGACGCAGACCGGAAGTACGTGATGAACCAGCCAGACCAGCCAGACCAGCCAGACCAGCCAGACCAGCCAGATGGGATGGGTGACTACGATGCGCCATCGTGTACCTCAAATCTCAACCCACCCACAGCCTCGCGGATGTTGCCGCCCGTCTGATCTCGCTACAGCATCCCAATTTCACACAAGACGATTGTGCCCAATGTTGTGCTCAATGCTGTGCCCAATGTTGTTGGGCTGCGTACACAAGATCTGCCATAACGCCTTCTGGTCCCACCGAGCTGGTATCTCGCTCGCCAATCTTTCCTAAGGAAGAAAGATTGCAAGGACGTCCTGCAGCAAATCCTGCAGCAAAGCAATATAAACGGCGCTTCCCAATGGCCGTCGGCTGATGTCGCCTACCGGTGTGACGAAGCCAGGTAGCAAGACCTGCATCGGCACCACATGGAAGACAACCCTTGCGAATGAGCAATATCATGCGCATTCTAAGCGAGAAACACACCAGATCTGAGATCCTCCCGAAAGGCATCTGAATCTTCACGAGTATCTGGTATGATTTCAAAACAAGGTTGTCGCGAAGGACGTCGTCGGATGCCCCGTGGAACCTGGAACCAAACATTCGACAAAACAAAACACACCAGACCCCAGAAACGATGCGGAAGGGTGCCAGCCAACCCGGTGAGCGTTTCAAACCCAAGCTGCCAAGGCTGTGGTCTTTTTCACCTCGATTTCACCAATCGGGGCCACTTCCCACCCAGCCTCGTTCCTGGACAGGAAACGAGGAGCTGGGTCCAGCTTCGGAAATAAGGAGCACACCTCTTAGCCGCCGGAGACCTTCCCGACTTTCCAGCAGCATTTGTATGTCACGCTATTGATCAGCCTCCTGGTCATGGGAACAATGAAGAACATGTCGCCCCCCTGACAAAGAAGAAGCCCGCTAACATATGCCAACAGGTCACGACGCAGTTAGTATTAGGCGCAGACCCTGCACGAGCGACAGATAGTGTTCTCGGACAGGTGACAAGTGAAGCTCGCCAGACAGGAAGAGCCACGAGCGTGCATGACGCGGGATGCCGGTGGGCTGCCCTCACAGAGAGGGTTGCGCATTACGCGTTCTGGCTCCCAAAGATCATGGCCCGGCTCACAACCCCATTGCCTTCATTGGCCGGCTGGGTATCACACTGAGGGTTTTGAGAACTAGTTCTTGAATAGTGTACTGAATAGTTCACCATCGACTACTAGAGCCTCAGGCCTGCGGAACATATTTTCCGAGGGTCTGAGGCTCCGGCTCCACAGGCCAACCGCTTCGGCAGTTGGCGTCGACGGTCACATCGCGGCTCCGAGTGGTTTCATGGTTTGCAAATAGCTCGTTGTCGGCTGCAGGAAATCTCCAAACACAGAAACCGCTGCCAAGAGATCATGGGATCGGAAATGCAGTTATTGTCCAGCTGAGCACTTGCTCTTGACAGCTGTCAGCGACGCCGCGGCTTACGACAACATCTTGTTGATTGGCAGTCTGGATGTTTCAAAGAACCATAGTTTTTGGATAGTCTGTAGACAATCGAGAGGTGGTGGCATCTTTGTTGAAACCCCTCGACGCTCGCCACCGTCTCCGGAGACTCCCCCACGGACATCCGGATACATGTTTCGGGCTACATCGGTGGCTGGTTCTTCCGAGTGGTTAGAATCGATAGTCCTCAAGTACGAAGCTGTGATGCTGCACAGTTCCTATGTCCTCTGCCGCGCGTCCAGGCGTCCTACCCGGCCTTGTGCAGATAGCTCGCAAGATCGGCTTCCACTCAGAACGAAGCTATCGCGATGTGGTCCACAAGTACGATACCAGTCACCTAATGCATGTGTCCAGTCGAGTTGATTGGAGGTATTCCCCAAGCAGTCTTCTTCTTGCAGTCGATGACCTCGATGGTGTGTATACGCAGTTGAAGTTGGACTACACACACCACTATTGAGATCTCCTTTCCACCATGCGTCCTCTTCTCCGTTTTGCAATTTTGCTGCAGAATGTCGTTTTTGGTCTCTACTCGAAGCTATCGCGATAGGGGTCACATGGGTCCAGATGACAAGTGCTTTTAAGGTTTTGATTTGGGGCATGGTAGCCATGGCCAATACTACCTACCACGACAGGGAGACAAGACAAGCAAGCCACATCATCGGCATATGTTGAGTCCCTCATACCGCATCCGCTGCCGCATTCGCAAAAGGTTCCATTTCCGGTGTCGACCTTTTGGACCACACAATGTTCTCTTACAGGAAGCCCCGAGGTGCCTTGCGAAGCTGGTGTGCTTCGTATGTCAGGACCCTCATCAACCTGGGCAGATAAAAAAAAATAAAAAAAATTGGTGCTTCTGCGATGGCACATGATCCTCCGCAGCATCTCCAACCCCCCCCCCCC
>MUZJ01013402.1:0-11544 GCA_003012975.1 Juglanconis juglandina | reverse complement strand
CCCCCCCCCTTTTCCTGGGGAAATAAAACCGAAAATGCAATAATTTCAAGTATTTCCTTTCCACGCTATCTATCTACAACTTTGCCTCTGTCTGCGGGAGAAATCTAGGCCATATTTAGCATCTTTTGTCTTTCCTAGATGTGGCTACTCCACATACGCTGTACACTCGATCTCGACATCGGTGTCGAAGGGCAACTGCTTCACAGCAACACAGGTGCGGCACTGACACCACGTTAGGACACCACATTAGGACCCCCCCCCCCTCGAGATGGAATCAGACTCACCGGCTTCGTGTCCCACACGAAGAACTCGTCATACGCCTCATTCATCGCCGCGAAGTGGTCCATGGTCGTGATGAACACGTTGACCTTGAGGACGTTCTGCAGGCTGCTCCCGGCCGCTTCGAGGACGGCTTGGAGGTTCTTGAGGGCTTGTCTCTGGTGTAGTCGCTTTAGCCCCTGGAATACTTACGAAGAGAGAGGGGAATGCTCACGGTGCGGTCCTTGACCGTCCCCTCGACGGCCTTGGAGGTCTTGGGGTCCAGCCCGATGTTGCCCGAGCAGTAGACCATGCCGTTGTACTTGACGGCCTGGGAGAACTGCGGCAGCGGCTTGGGCGCGTTGGCGGTGAGGACGGCCTGGGGCTTGGCGGACATCTTGGAGAGGCGTGGTGACTGCTGTACGTGGCGGGTGGTGCTTGTGGAGGAGGATACCGTAGCAGGTGGGAGATGTTGACGAGGGGTGGAGTTATGGTTGCTGCGAGCGCGTGAAGAAGGGACGTGAGGGTTTCCAATTCGCATCTCAGTGGCCGGCCCGGCACCGGCTGAATCGACGCCGATACCGCGCCGCGGTGTAGGTATCTTGTCTTAGTCATCTCGAGCACAAGGCGTCGTTATCCGGGCAATCGTTGTACGAGGAGTGCAGGGGTGCAGCTGGCGATCGGCCCGTCCCGTCCCGTATGGGTCTGTACTGAGGTAGGCACCATTCTGTCGGGTCTGCCCAGACGGTTGGTTGCCAGGCCTGCCAGGGTACAGTTACTGCAAATAACTTGCAGGCCACAACTTCTGCTGGCAAACCTCTACTGCCAACTTCCTCGAGACTCGCATCGAACCGAAAACAAAACAAAAAAAGTCCTTTGCTCCACCTGCAATCAATTACCTACGAGACCACCCATCTTCATACGAACCACCGCGACCCAACCCACCGACCATTGTTTCTTTTCCAGAGATGAACCACCAAGCAGACAACATTTCAACATCTTCTCAAACAATGAGTGAAGACTCAGCGAGTCAATTACCACCCGAGAGGTTCATCCCCAAAACTCCTGGGCTGTTCCCCAAGGGCAAGGACACGCTCGACCGAATATGGGCCGACGTCGTCTACAATCTCCGCAAGGCCTGGCCAATGTCTCACACGCGAGAACATGAGGACACCGCTGATCTGTCAGGAATGGACTGCATGATCATGCTGTTGCGGCAGATCTACGCTGTCGTCGGCGAGGAAAAAGCTCTGGCTCTCCTAGAGAAACACGGCGACAACAACCCGCTGCTCGTCTTTGCGGCATGCGACCTCATCCCTCGGGGTGGTCGACAGGGTCTCTCACCGACCCTGGCTGACAGAAATCTTCTGTTCAGCAGACTCGGCAGTCTCCTGCAACAAAACAACGAGATTGTCAGTTTCCGCTCCATCGACCGCCACCAGCTGATGCAGCAGTCGATCTGGCGGGATCCCGATTTCTGTATGGTCTACGACTCGCTGAAGAAAGTCCCTAAAGAGGGTGCCGAGGCCCCGCTGATCTCCGAATCCACGATGGCATCGATGACATCTGTGCCTCAGAGAGCCTCGTCGAGTGGGACACCACCAAGCACGCGACGTTCAACGAAGCCGTACGATCCTTTACTTACCCAAGGATGGTCAGTCGTACCACGGAATACATATTGGACGCGAAGGTACCCTACTTGCTTCGCGTCCTGTTCGATCCAACAAGGAAAAACCTGCCAGACTTCGGCATGGACGATATCTGGAGGGTTGAAACCGCCGCCTCGCAGTCGTCTATAGAACAAGGCGAAAGGAAGTACCGGCTGTGCCACCACCTGACCCTTTCTCTCGTCGCCGTCGTCCGCCTCCGGGATGCTCCGGAATATCCTGATTATGTGCGTCTGTACCAGCCAGACGGTTGCCCCATCCCACCAGGGTTCAGCCCCCTCTACCACAAAGCTTTTTACAATAGTGAGTGGTCTATCAAAGAATAGGACCACCAATACATGCTGTACTTCAGCCCTGTGGGTGACAATGGGCGCATGATACCCCTTCACCCCGAAAGATGCGAGTTCATTCCGCCCCCACGGTTTGGAGGGGTGGTGGGTATCATCGGTGGTGCGTCGACCCACGACATTGTCAGAGCTGAGTTCAAACGGCTCGACAAAGAGCATGAGACCAACCCTGATGCTGGCTGGGACGACCCTCCACCACACCTTATGGTCCCACTGACAAACCGTGTCGTGGCAGGACAGGGGGCGCAGGGAGCAAGCGATGCCCCTCCACGCTCTGATCAAGCACAGGGCTCCAAAGACGAACCACCCCAGGGAAATCCTCCCTCATCCTCGTGGCGGCCCACACAGCCAAGTGTGCCGTCGCATATCTCCGCACTGCCGGGGCCATCAGACGGTTACATTAGCGATGCGAGGAGCTCCACACTGTCTGCGTTGTTGTCTCCGTCCGTCGGACCGGTGTCCACTCCGCGGGAGTGGGATGCGTACTAGGACAGCTCCACGATTTGCACCAAGGACAGATGAAAAGCTCACCTCATCACTGCTCAGACCAGATGACAAACCCACCTCATCACTGCGCAGTGTCACACGGAGCCTGGAGAGGCCAGAAGAAGAATCTCTTCAACAGTCTACTCAAATTGACACGGACGGCAAGGCACAACCACCAAATCAAGGGCCAGAGCCTGCCAGCGAGGGAACAAGTCAATACGAAGCGGCGAAACTCTAGATTTCAACCCCCAACAACGGGGACCCATCAATGGAAGAATGGCGCTTTCGTCGAGCTCAATATAAACCTCCCCCCTCCCCACCCCGTGATGCATGCATTGAGTTATATTTAACCTCGTATTCAGTCTAGATACCCAAGATCCACATAAAGTCCCCGTCTTTCAACTCCGTGACGACAGGCGGCTGCCCCGGTGGTGGCTTGACCTCGAACGTACAGTCCGTATTGAACTGCCATTTTGATTTATCAAAGAAGCGCAGAGTCCGACGATCCGTGTCAAGCACCACTGCCCGTGGCCAATCTCCTTGTGCGCACATGGCGATCCTTTCACTAAAGAAGCGACAGCCCGGACTCGTCTCTGGCATGGTTTTCCCGCGGCAGATGTCAACTTGGAACCTGGTTGTACTGGTGATCTGTCAGGTAGGAAGAGAATTGGGTACGCCCGGTGTGCCATTGTGAATCGGAAGGCAGCTAGCTGGTCCCGCGGGCGCTGATCGACAAGCTCGGTGAGCTGGTAGAACGAGAGCGCCGTCTCGAAGCTGATCTCCTTCTCCGTGGCCAGGAATGTGATGAAAATGCTAGCCAGCTCCGAGAGAACCTCCACCTGGATGGTATGACACTTCTTGATATGGTCGGTGAGTCTGCACACGACAATCCGACAGTGGGTAGATGATAGCATACCAGCGGCTGCTGGATACCGTCTCTGAGCTCGCTCAAGCCGTGCTTGTCGGAAAACCCGATACGTGTTGTGGGATCCTCCCCGTCGCACCAGATTTTCTTGGGCTGTTTTAGGTTTGCTAGACACTTTTCTAATATCTCTTTCGTGATCTTCATGTTCTTAATGACGTCCGCGGGGAGGATGAGCCCCTGTCTCAAATCCCGAGGCGATACCCAGCAGCAACAGTAAGAATGTTATGATGTTGGATGAGGAGCAGGACACGCCACACAGGCACAAGACCGCGAGCAAGCCCTGGCAAGAGGCGTGGAGATCACAAACCCCGGGAGCATTCACCACCGGAGAGGAAGAGAGCCCATGCCTCGTCTAGTCAGGTATAGCCTCCGAAGCGGATTACTCGGGCGCTGCGCGAGCGATCAGACGGAGCAGACGCGCATCTTTTCCACCTTTGGCGACGTGGCGGGGCAGAAACAGACTCGTGACATGTTGTATACCGGTTATCCTGACAGGGTTGGGTGCAGCCGGCAACAGCGTGTTCATGTCGTCCAAGTTCTTTGCCCTCTCCCAGGCTGGGCATTTTTTTCGGGTTACCCGGGAGCGGTCCTAGTGGTCAACCAGACGGAACCTCTCTACCATGGCCAATGCAGTGAGGCAGAAGCAGACATGTGAGATGTATGTATGCTGGTTATCCTGACAGGGTCGGGTGCAGCCAGTAACGCGCTTGATTCTGACATTGTGACAAGGCGAGCATAGTGAAAGAGGGGATCATGCCTCGACAATATACGGGTCTTTTACCTTCCACGCTTAATTAGGGCTCGAGACTACTCTGAAATCAATAACGTATTCCAAGAGTTTATAGCTATCTAATATATCACGTCCGCCTAATAGTTTATTCGACTCATATAGAAAATCGATATATTCTGTTTCTGCCCTACTTTAGAGACCCTCGGATCCTCGAGTAGCCGTATATTCTACCTTTCCTGCTTAAGGATAGATAGAGCTTGCAGGCGGTATTGCTTGAAGAGGTCGAACTCGACCTAGATCTATAGCAACTTCCACGTCTCGAATTATACGCTATATTGCAAGTTATATAATACGCTAGGATATAATAGTAAGCTTCATAGCTTTAAGACTTCTCGGTCTATTAAGAGAAGTAGATATTCTTGCTGAAGGATAAATCTAGGCTGCTATTGCCTCTGGAAAGTTCCCTTGATAAGCCTACGTCGAAGTATTTCTTCGTCCGAGGGTCGTAGGCGGCCAGGTTGAGCCGTATAGATGCCGCGAGCTCTTGATCGATGGCTCGCCTGTCCTCTGCAAAAAGACTGTGTGCATCATCAGGAGGACACGTGGGGAAAGTCACCCACCCACTGCGCTGAGAACACTTCGCCATTAGCTTGGGACGCTCTGAGTTAGAAGACATCATGCCCTAGCATAGGATAGGGGATCAAAGACTTGCACCATGTATACCATACCAACGCCTCCGTAACCGCACAGTAGAAGTTACCTTGAACTGGTCACAGCTTCCTGTGGCATTCGGATGAACAAGAATGGCAATATAGAATCATACGGTCAAAAGTGAACCTTATATTCATAACAGCTGTGTCCACACTTGGAGTTCATGATGCAGCAGGAGTGTGCCATATATAGTACTGTACAAGCCTCGTCCAGGTGTGAAAAACTCCTCCAAGCCAGGTCATCCATCGCCACGACTCCAAATCTGTGCCGACGTGTTTGACTAGGTCCTAGTACCGTGGACAGTCAGTCACTCCTTTTATCTATGACGCGCGTGGTTGTCATTGAGAGTGTTGTTGGATTAAGAAGTGGGCTGCATATCGACGTCCAAAACCAGATCGTCGACATGTCGAACGCCCGCGTCAATCTCTTGATAGCCAGAGAGGCCGCTGTTCTGCGCAACGAAGTGGGCGCCGACACCAAGAAGGAGGTGGTCGGCCTGGTGGCGGCTGGCGTCGCTACCACCAGCCAATGGGCCGGCCGACGCTGCGTCGACGTAGTCAAGCGGTCTCACGACAACTTCCCAGCACAGCAATTGCCCTTGGGCTGCAGACTCCCCTGGCCAGGCGAGGTGGGCAGGAACATCGGACAGACTACCCACATTATGCTGCCCGGACGTCGCATGGGAAGCTCGGTCCTTGCCATTGACGCTGGTCTCGCTGCGATTTGAAACGTCAGATGAGATTTCTTGGCCAACACGAAATTCTCACAATGGTTGAAAGGATGATGAGGCCTGTCGGGCTTTCTGAGCATGCGGGATACCGCAGTACAGGGCACGGCATGACACTCACGGACCCGCGGATAACGCCTAGAGGAAACGAGTGGGTGGGAATGACGAATCTTTTGTGAAACACGAAAAGAGATTTAGAAGAAGGCAAGGCACATCGAGCCGAGCATGACTGTCCTCGTGTCGGATCCTTCATTTCTGTTCGAGTCCAGATGTAGAAAAGATTGCTTCGGCGCTCGCGTTTAAGCCTGGACTCAGTCCTCAATACGCTTCTTCGTCCCGCGAGAACAAGGTTTTGGCATTTCTTTTGGAGCAACTTCAAAAGAGCATTTAGATGGACCGCAACTCGGACCATTAAAAAAGTGGACGGATTTCTGAATTATGTTCAGAGCGAGAAGAAAAATGGTAAAGCAGGCCTAATTTTGCCCAACAGTCTTTCGATGACTTGCAGACGAGTGGAACGAACTGTCATACCTCGGAGGTGCGGACCCTTGACAAGCCTGAGTCGACATTGCTGAGGGAACAGAGCAGGATTATAGAACCCGGGCAATGGCTTCAACACGGAGAACAAGAACGTAGGAGCACCGTTGACCGAGCGTTTCCGGCCTGAAGTTGAGGTGAAATCAAGCAGATTGACAAGAAAAGGTTTGACAAGGCTTTGATCGATAAAATTGTTCGCACGTGAAAGGGTGTAAAAGAGTCCTGTGAGCACAGGTGGTGTATTATAAGAGACGTACATGTTATTCCAGAGGGGGAAAGCTGCAAGTCGTGGTGGTGATCCTCTTGAGGGCTTTTATAGATTTTCCTCAGAGGAACACAGTCTCCATGGACTACCACTGGGTCGGGTGTGGATGAGAACATAGGAACCAATAGACCCGCGAGACAACGACATCTGTCAGAGTGGCGTGGGTAGGCAAGACTCGGAGGTTTCGCCTGGGCGTCAACCCCAGCATCGCAGATTGTTCAGATCGTGAGAAATGACAGATGCAGGAGGCTTCAGGGACCCCTGGTCCGGTCCTGCACAGGCTTTAACCAAAGTTTATTCTTCAAGTACTCTCCACTGACACCCTTGTCCCGTTGAAATCGACTTTCTGAAGCTATCAAGGTAGGCAGACAAATGTTCCCTTGAAGGACTGATATCTTCACAGTCTCAAAGTTGATCCCAGGCCATCTATGGAGTTCCGTGGTCCTCATGTCGGTATGCTATTCGATGGTCCACGTCAAATGAGGCAGAGTTTTTCTCTCTTTTCCATGTTATTTCAGAACCAGTCGATCAAAGGCATCCCGAGTCGATCACTACCTAGGTTCAGATTTGCCTCCTACTTCTAGCGAGAACCTGTATTTGAAACAGTCTTCTGCTGGGAAGATCAAATAGACTGGACCAGTGAAGGTGATGCCATAATAACATACTGGTTTGTTCCGAAGAAGAAAAAACAAGAAATGCGAGGAACCGGACTTCCCAGCCTGGCTGGGAAGTGGGGGTAATCAATGGTCTTTGACACTTTGACAGCTCGGAACTGTTCCCCGGGAGCCGCGGTGCGGTTACACTGCATGCATCTTGCACCAAGAAATTACAAATGTACTCCCGAAAGATTAGCGAAGCAGATCATTGTTTGTGCATGCAAGATATTTCACAATGTGGTGATATATTGTCTAGGATCTGCGCCACCTCGCATTCTCGAAATGCTTGAACAAGGCGCACAGAGTTCCGGACTAGACAGGGTAGTTCGCAACCTGGTCTGGTGGGGAGGGCCAGCTTGAGTGTCCGACGCGGAATCAAAACCCGACTGGCCACACTGGTAGATGCAAGATATCACTACCAGTTAGGTACATATGCGTCCTGCTCCCAGAGGGTTTCAAAGCTAGACGGATAATATGGCTCGTAATTCTTAGGCTGCAGAAAGTTGGCATCGGACCGGCAGTAAGTTGCTGAACCAGCCAAAGCCGTCAGTCCGGCCACTGTTCGGGCCGCCCGAATACAAGCAGTGCGTGGGCTGCAGCGGAGTGGTGTGTGTGGGGCTTGACCTCCCTGCTGGTATACAATACGAGAGTGCCCCTGAAATTCTAGAAGCCCACATTTGGAGCTGTGTCGGTCCCCCCTTCGATCAGAGGACGGCCGGTATCAGACATTCTCCCCATCCCCGCCGATGTGCGTGATGTGTCACCCTGTATGCCGGCCAGTTGCTACCATTCATGTGACTGAGGATCCACGGGTTTTCTGCACCCGCGGGTGGATGCTCTCATGGAGTTGGTCAATTTGCTTTGGGTTTGCCTGTAGTTTATCTCGGTGCAGATCGGGCTAGGCGACAAGTCACTTCCAATCAATTTCCTTGCAGCAATGTCCATAAAATCTGCTGATAGCCGTGCTGCCATCAATTAATGTGACAGGACATAATGTCGGTTGACTGGGCGTCGCAACGGAAGCACCACGTCTACCGTGAATAGCAACTCAAAGACAGGACCATGCGCGCACACAAAGATGCTTTAGTAAAATAAGGGGACGGATCTGGATTCCGATTGGCAAGCAATGTCAACGACAGGGGATGTCAATATCGCAGAAGTTCCTCCGCGCGAACACCGGATGGTCGGGATTACAAGAAGCAAGTATTCTCTGGCAATCAACGTCAGCAGGTGCCTGAACGCCTCTCTTCAGTCCCACCGATACGCCACGTGCTTCTAATATCCCCCAGGCTGACTATGCTGCACCAGCCGTAAGATCCGTACGTGGGAGGAAAGGCGCAACATATGCTCTTGCTCTGCGCATAAATTACAATCATCTACCTATTCGACATGGTGGTCTGTCCATGTCTCATTTCTGGGCGCTGGCTCGATTATTACCGTGGCCGACGGCCTGGCTTCTTTCTTAGCCCTGTCTTGCTCCCAAAATGGGGATTACACGAGTGAGTCTGTCAAATATTCCATTTCCAGCACTGTAATGAATATAACAGAGACGAGAGGACATCGAATCATGAAGGCCTTGACAAGCTAGACGACCTAGAACTGAACAGCACCGATGACGGGGACAAAATCGGAACAAATAGCAGGCTCACGTTAGATCCTTGACCCCTGCGAATGGAAGCGTGTAAGTTGATTGGCTAGGTACCTAGGTACATCCACAAAGCATACCCCTGGTCGCCTACAGTACACTGTACCCTCTTCCACCCGGTAATCAGATCGCGAAAGTCACAAGATACGCGAACCAGACACACCCTCTGTATGGCCCACATTGACCACAGTGTGGCAAACGGAAGCATTTTGTGCTTGGTCAATGGCCGCCTCTTAATCCATGGGTACATCATTTCTCACCCTGATTCAGAGGCTGTCGGTGCCATCATACTCCATAGGTCCGGGCAATCTGTGAACTGTGCGCCGACGCCAAGAAGGTCATCGGGCCCGACAGCCTGAGCGGGAACGTCAGCTCTGCTCGGCGAGGAGACCGAAACCGGTGGTATAACGGGTCGGACAGTAGAAAAGACGTCTTGGAGCCACTGGTTCCTCTGGCTAGTGGACTCGGGGCGATGAATGGAGTGAGCAGGGATCGTATCAACGCTGGTCTTTGAATGTGCCTGCACACCGTTCAAATATTGCGCGATGGTACCGACATTATTTTCAGAGTGCAAGGGCTATTAGGGGCGAGATCGAGTTCAGGAAAGAGTGTTTAGAAGGAGTAGGATGGTAATAGGTCTGAAGAACAATCAATAGGGGGCAGACAGAGGACTAAAAGGCTAATATCTGTGAAGTATAAACAGGTCAATGAGTTCAGAGGAACAAGTGTGCAAAGCCAGGTATATAACGGAAACTGGGAGCTCTGTTTTGCATATTCAGCATCTAGCAGCCCTCAACTACACATTGGAAAGCATGGGAAGTTCAACGGGAAATTCAAGAGACAGTCTTGCTCAGCCAGGCGGGCCTGCAAGCGAAATTTCACAGCTTACCGCCTACTAAACTGAAAACAACCTACCTACCATAGTAATGCTTATCGAGTCAAAACACCCCTGTTCTGGCAGTCAAGTCATCCTGCTGTGTCAGTCAAAGCACCCCTGCTGTGAGTGCACCCCTGTTGTGTCGATGCGTGAAGTGGTACGCGCTGGTCGATCGGCAGCTGGCTTGTATAGGAACGAAACAGTGCCTTGCTGGAGATTGTCATATCTTCACATTGCACTGGAGTAATGCAGTTATGGATGCAAGACTGAGGATATGAAATAGTTGTCACAGTGGGATAGATCACTTCGAAATGTAAGGATAATACCATGTAAAATTCACAACAAGGTTCCCATCAACCTTGTTTGACAGACAGGGATAGGCCCGCATCGAGATTGGAGACATCCTTGTCCGCTGACGTCCTGCTAGAATCTGAACATGCTTCTCAACACACAATCCAATTTTCAATCTGCAGAATCTTCAAGGCGACCATGCATCCTTTAGGGAAGAAAAATATTAGCAAGTGGCGAGTGGGAGTGTTTTTACGCAAACACATGAATAGGTTGCACCTACCTCGATGAGCGTAGCTAGCTAGATTAGGATCCGAACTGGGCGCCAACACCTTGGAGCATGTCGTGCCCCACCCCGGTCATGCTGGTTGAGGCACGTTCCGTGACGGGCTTGAGTGAAGCTGATACTGCTTGCAGCTGCGACGAAATAATCGCCTGCTGTCTCTGGATCCTCTGAGCAGCAGACTCGTTGGAGCTGGCAGCTCGAGCGATAACGTTGTCAAAGTTGCTGCTGTACTCAGGTCAGCGTTGGAGATCAGGGGTGTCAACCTTAAGGAGGCAAGCGAAGGCAGACCACAACCTAACGGAAGATGGTGAGAGAAACAAGGCACGCGCTGGTCTGGGCACAGATACCTGCTGCACTGGCAGAGATCAACATGGAATCTGACGGAAGATAGAGATGTGGATTGAACAAGAAGAAAGATGACAGCATTCCGGCCCCTCTGCACAGTTGCGACGAAGCGCAGAGGGGGGGATGTATACTAGAAGGGTATCACACCTAGCAACCGTAGCTCGGTCTGCCATCTCGAAGGAGGGGGGACCGGGGGACAGCGAGGTATATGGTGAGGGATGACTGCGATTTAGAGATTCCTCGGGTCCAAGACGAGCATGAATGTAGTGGGTTGTGAGGCCGAAGAGGAAGTGCCAGGAGATGGTAGGAGATACTAAGTTTTTTTCAGTAGGTTGGACAAGCAGATATAGGGAGATGTGCCCTTCTTATAGCTGGAGGAGTAGGCACTGAAAAGGTGGATGATCATACAGAGAGGCGCCCGTCGTAAGCTGTCATGTTTCTGGGTATTTTCTGGGTATCTAAACAGGCAACCGAAATGGGACAGGGGTAGGTAGGTCTGCATAAATAATCTGTGATGGAGGGGGCGTGGCTACAGAGCACTACGTAGCAGAACTAAACAGCCGTGTCTTAGTCGATATGCGAATACAAGCCACAATTGTTTTCTTCTCACACCGTTGCAGGTGGCCGTCAAACACAATCGCACTGTTCAGTATTGATCATATGATGCTGCTATATACACAACTACTATATAGTGTTGGAGCTGTAGAAGATTCTCATTCTCGCTGCGATAAGGCATGATATTTCTCTTTGGGTTCTAGACAAAGAAGAAAGGAAAAGAGGGCGGAGGTAGGGGG
>MUZJ01013401.1:0-11534 GCA_003012975.1 Juglanconis juglandina | reverse complement strand
GTCTTGTTAAAGAGCTTAGCGAATGTAAAAGCTTAATAACAAAGTTATTAATGAAATTACCCTTTTAGGAAAGAAATGGGCCTTCTTTTTATAACAATTGAAACAAACCAGTATACGAAATACTGCCCAATTTTCATCAAATATATACCAATCCAGCTTTAACAACCAAGGCGTAAACCGAGGGGTCCGGCTGGTTTGACTTGGTTTCTGTGGACCGCTGAGCGCGGCACCATGTCCACATCCTCCTGGCCCTCATCGCACCCACCACACAAGTGCCAGACGTCCGACTTCTCGTGTCGACGGGTGGATCGACGAGAGGCGCACGTAGTCGCCACATTGGCCCTGCAGGAGCTGGGTGAAGGATTCCGCCCGAATCATCATCATCTGGATCGCGATCTTCTTGACCGCCTTGCGGTACTTGGTCCCGCTCAACGCCTTGGACGCCGCCGTGACGGGGCTGGATTTCAGGTCCTGCTCGAGGAAGCAGATGAAGCCACGATAGGTCGTCATCGTGTCCTCATCATCCTTCATCATCTGGCGCACCTCGTCCTCGGTGCGGCCGTAGTTGTCGAGTACTGCCTGCAAAGTCGGGTAGTATTCCGGTTCAAACCTTTTCGACTCTGTTGACGCTCTTCCAAGGGAATGCTGGCAATATTGGGCGAATGGCCTGATTCCTCTCGATCTGGGTCTTGACTCTGCCCATGAAAAGGTGTTTGCCCAGCCATTTTCCATCGCCGCCTTCACCACCGTGTGCCGCTGCTGGCCAATCGGGTGGATCGGTGGATCAGGCCCTCCAATGCAAAGATGGATGCTTCCGTATTTGATGTGTGAATGCGATATTTTGGATGGAGTGAAGATGAGTTATTTTCCTTCTGTATTGCTCTGAACAGGTCGGAGAACGATCGAGGGCACTTAAGGCTTGGGCTACGATATTCAAATCTGGACAGCATCTGCATCACCTCAAAGTGCAGACTCTCAACCTCCGTTATATTATACATTATACGGCATCAACTAAGATACGATAATCGTGGGATCGTTCTGGACTTCATCCTTCTAGTTCGAAAGAACTTGTTCCACAAAAGCCTGAAAAGCCACTTGAGCTGAAGGCGACGAGCATCAACTACTCGTCGAGCACCCTCGCGGCCTCAACACGAGAACCGCTGCACAAGTCGAGCATGGACCCTATTCCCCCACTACCCATAGGATCACCGCAACGAGCGACTTCCCCCGACGACGAGTTCCACGATAAGATACAAATTGGCGGCGGATTCACAGCTTGGTCCTAGGTCTTTGTCAGTTTCCTGCTCGTTATGAATGGGTTTGGTTATTTCTCGTCCTTTGGACTATTCGAGTCACACTGGATCGAAGTCCTTCACTCCACCGCATCGGATATTGCGTGGGTTGGATCGTTATGTCTCTTCTTTCTCTTCATGCTTGGGAGTCTGTCGGGTCCTCGAATGGATAAAGGCTACTTCCGCTCCCTAATAGTCGTCGGCTGCTCGTTCCAGATCCTTGGGGCCTTCGCCACCTCGGCGGTGTCGAATTATTGGCAGCTTGTCTTGGCGCAGGGGCTTGTTCAGGGTGTAGGTAATGGGTTACTCTTCACGCCATGTGTCGCACTGGTGTCTGTGTACTTTACCAACAAGAAGGCATTCGCACTTAGCCTTGCGGCCTGCGGATCTCCCATAGGCGGCATTATTTTCCCTTTGGTATGTACACCCTCCTCAGCCTCCCAGTTCTCCTATACCGGTATTTCCATTTGCAAAGAAGCTAAATCATCGTACTACAGATGGCTCGGCAACTTACCGACAATATTGGGTATCCCTGGACCATCAGGCTGTTCGGGTTTATTATGCTCTTTAATACGATCCTTATCCTTGCCTTCGCCAGACCACGAACGTTCAAAAAGAACGCAAGGCCGCTTTTGGATCTGGCTGCTTTCAAGGAGCCGGTATATGCGACATTCTCTGTCAGAATTTCTTTTCGCTCTGGGGTCTCTACATCGCCTATTTCTACGTAAGCCAAGCCAGCCACCAGTCTCTCCGACCCACGCAGCGCTGTGACCAGCTTGGAACTCCTCAAGGCTGACATAAATGCTTGAGCAGACATCCACGTACGGGAAGAGCACCGTCGGGATTTCCAAGGAAAACTCACTCAACCTGCTACTCGTTCTCAACGGCGTGGGTGTGCCCGGGCGCGTGATCCCAGCCTTTATGGCAGACCGCTGGTTCGGTCCCTTCAATACAATGCTCCCCCCTTCGTGGCCGCCTGCAGCATTGGATGCTGTTCTCTTGGATGTGCGCAACCACGACGGTGGAGTTCTACGCGTGGGTCGCGCTGTATGGCGTCTGCTCCAACGCCGTGCAGACACTGTTCCCATCCACCACGGCAGCCCTCATCACTGACCCCAGCAAGACCGGCCAGCGCATCCGTATGGTCTTCAGCGTGGCCAGTCTTGCCTGCTTGACGGGACCTCCGCTGGCCGGCGTTCTAATTGGTGTGGGGGGTGGTGACTACAAGTACTCGCAGCTGCTTGGTGGTATTTGTGTCATTATCGGGTTTGTCTTGCTTTGCGTTTCAAGATTTCTTTTGAGTCGGGAGGCTAGTTCCAAGTCTTAGATCTCTCTCTCTCTCTCTCTCTTTCTCTCTTTCTCTCTTTCTTTCTTTCTTTCTTTACAGAGGTGACAATCAAATACGTCCACCTGTAGAAATGGCATGTGCAACTTTGTGAAGACAGGACGCGAAGAAGAACCACAACTTCTTCACGAATTCTGCCATCTTGGCCGCAGCAAGCCAGGTGCTATCCTCAAATCCCATAAGATCGCCAACGAAGAAGGTGTCGTGAACCCCGTTTTCCTCATTGTACAGCTCCACAGTATTCCCGTCAATGCCACACATCTCAGAAACCCACTTGGTAATCCGCTCGAAGAACAGTTCTGCCGTTCCCACATTCACAAAGAGGGGAACGGGAGTGGGGAAGGGGTTGCCCGACAAGGTGATATATGGGTCAGTCTCTGGATTGGGACGGGTTCCCGCGTACGAATGGGCGCCCCAAACTACTCGTTATTAGCTGTTGATCACGGAACTTGAAGGCATCATCCACAACATCTTTGCCATGATGTGACGTGAGCTGAAAAGGGGGAGAGGGTGATAGATACCTCCGAATGTGCCAGGAATGAAGTCGGTTCCACGGTGCGGGTTCCCTCTGGAGTCGTAATAGAAGGGTTCGACCCAGGGCGAGAGTAGGATGGCACACTTGTACGGATGCCGAATCGAAGGCCGGCATCTAGAACGGATTCCTGCGCACACGGCGTGCCGAGTCCAACAACAAACGCATAGTCAGCATTGCTGTGGAAGACGTTGATATGGACTCTCCCAAGAACTTCTTGCAGATATCCCAAGTCCTCGACTCTGCTTTTGAAAACGAGTCGCCGGAACTGGAGTACATCATTCGTGAGGGCCAAGTGCTGACAGGGCGGCTCGTTGAGGACACCAATCTGAACCATCGCCTCTCCTCCTCAATCGGTCCAGAGACCAGGATGTCATCCCTGGCTCCCAGG
This sequence comes from Juglanconis juglandina, assembly GCA_003012975.1. Classification (NCBI taxonomy): domain Eukaryota; kingdom Fungi; phylum Ascomycota; class Sordariomycetes; order Diaporthales; family Juglanconidaceae; genus Juglanconis; species Juglanconis juglandina. The sequence continues at coordinate 7,974 of MUZJ01013401.1, read as the reverse complement.
ACCTCCTCTAAAACTTCATGTTGGAAGCCGGGGCCGACTAGATACGCTTCACTTCCGGGACGATGCTGCTTGTTATGAGGATCTAGGCCCCAAGGACGTTAAGATCGAAGCCAAGGCTTGGGCGGTGAACTTCCGCGATGTGTTTTCAGCTCTAGGCCGCCTGGACGACCCTGGATTTGGCTTCGACTGCGCAGGTGTCGTGACGCGGGTCGGGCCTGAATGCACACTCGTGCAACCTGGGGACCGCGTTTGCATGTGCCTGTGGGACTGCATGCGAATGTTTCCTCGAAGCCTCGAGCAAGCCGTCGTTAAGCTTCCCTCTTCGGTCTCTTTCGAGGAGGCCTGCGCGGTGATCATTCCCGGCATGACGGCATGGCACTCTTTGGTCGAGTTGGCACGACTTAGCGAAGGAGAAAAGATTCTGATCCACGCAGCGGCCGGAGCGACGGGTCAACTCGCTATCCAGATTGCGCAGATGGTTGGAGCTGAAGTTTTTGCAATAGTCGGATACAACGATAAAAAGGAGCTCTTGATGGACATATACGGAATCCCTGAAGACTACATCTTCTACAGCCGAAGCAACAACGCTATATTTGCGAAGGGTATTATGAGAATGACTAAAGGCTATAGTGTCGATGTTGTCTTGAACTCACTTATGGGCCAGGGTCTCCGCGCCTCATGGGAGTGTGTTGCTCCTTACGGACGGTTCATTGAAATTGGCAAGGCGGATATCAACGACGATGCGTCTTTGCCGATGCTAACGTTTGCGAATAACGCAATGTTCGCTGCAGTGGACATTCGACATATGATTGTGGAACGACAGCAGACAACGAGTAAATTGTTGCACAAGGTGATGCACTTGGCTAGTAAGGGCAGTATCCACCTGCCCAAGCCACTGCGTGTATTCGATGTCGACGCTGTTGAAGATGCTTTCCGCTACATTCAGGGGGGGAAGAACAGCGGACGTGCAATTATACGCATAGAACCTTCCACCAAAGTGCAGGTACGTGCATATACGCCATACTCTGATATTGCTGCTTCAATGCCAATTATGCGTGAGCTGATTTGCAATAGAAACACTTTATCATCCGTCCAAGCTGGAAGTTTGATGAGCATGCCTCATATCTCGTCGTAGGTGGACTAGGCGGGATCGGTCGATCAATTCTCAAGTGGATGGCTTCAAAGGGTGCCAAACATCTGATAGCCCCTTCTAGGTCAGGGGCAAGGTCTGCTCCAGCTATAACGACTGTCAGCGAGCTTCGAGAGCAGGGCGTTATGATCATGACACCCGAGTGCGACGTAGCTTCATGGGAATCTCTGTGTTCAGCACGAGAAGAGTGGAGTAAGACGATGTCGAGTATTCGGGGATGCATCAACGCGGGCAGCAATGGTCTTGAACGTGAGTTGCGATGCATTAGTGCCCAGTCTTCTCATTCTCTTCCCCTCCACAAATGATTGAACTGGTCTGACTAAACTTTGTTGCAGGATGCTATCTTCGAAAACATGTTTCACAATCAGTGGGACCAGACCATCCACTCGAAAGTCGATACTTCGTGGAATCTTCACAAGTTGTTCACGGAATTGGACTTCATGATATTTCTGTCCTCCATCTCTGGCATCCTCGGCAACCCCGGGCAAGCCAACTACGCGGCCGGGTGCACATTCCAGGATTCGCTGGCTCATCACCGCACAAAGCACGGCCAGAATTCCACGTCTATCGATTTGGGGGTCATACGCTCGGTCGGTGTTGTTACTGAGAGCGAGCATTTGCAGAAGCACTTAGGGGAAAGGTGCTCGTGGTCTTGGGCAGATTGAGGAGAACGAGCTTCTCGCGCTCCTTGATATATGCTGTGATCCTGCCACGAAAGACCCCACCCTCCTTCCAAGTCAGATTGTGATGGGCCTAGATACGCCCTCGGATCGCTTTGCTCGCGGCCTCGAGCCGCCGGAGATCCTACGACAACCACTCTTTGCACACTTCGGTCAGGCGCCACTCTCATCTGACGGAAACAATGGCGGCGATCTCGGCGAGGTTAACTTTGCTGCGTTGTTTCGGCAACAGGCGACAGTCGTGGAACGATCGTCCATAGTTGCACAGGCGTTGCAGAGGCGGCTAGCTCGCGCGTTGGGTATCGAATTCGAGGACATCGATCTAGATAAACCTCTGCACGCCTATGGCGTTGATTCTCTAGTCGCGGTGGAGCTTCGGAATGCGATAGCGAAGGATTTTGCGGCTGATTGTGCCGGTCTTCGAGCTGGTTGGAGGGAGGACAAAGCAGGGTGTGGCTGAATTTGTTGAAAAGTGATCTCAGATTGAGATGGAGTGTAGGAAAGTCGCCAGCAATGTATAGTGGTACTACCTGCCTTGGTGGTAGCTAAGTAGCTGGATAGTAACGGTTCAACAATAGCTTCCAAACATTTTAAACTGGGCCAGCACAACCATACTATATGCATCGGGTAGGTGTATCACCTCCCTGGGGGACCACTTTACAACTGTTCCCATATTGCCATATTGTAAACGCTAGTACAGAAGAGCTGTATTACGAAACAATTATAGAATTGTTTCAGGTACGAGTTCGAATCTTGTATGCGATTGTTAAATAATTAAGTATTCCTTATGGTCAAGGAAGTGCGCGGATTTAAGGGAAATGTGATATAGTTGTATGAGGAGGCAAATGCGGTGCATGACATCTTCAAGAAGGATTTAGTTGCCCTTGACACGCCCATCGGGAGTGCCATCCTGCTTCAGGCCGCCGTGCTCGGTGGGCTTGTAGTCACCACCGGTAGCATCAGAAACAGCACCTCCAGTGCTGTCACCTGTCTGACCTCCCTTGCTTCCAGCCTCAACGGGGTCCACCTTGCCATGGGCAAACTCTGTTGACATGAATAGTTTAGCAATAGATCATGCCAGGAGAAGTCAATGAATACTTGCCTCCGGTGCCGACGCGCTTATCTGGGGTGCCGTCCTGCTTCAGGCCGTCGTGCTCTGCGGGCAATATAAGCAAATTTTCGAGTTTGGTGTCGAGGAAATCTCTCATTAACTCACCAGTAGGCTTGTAGTCAGACATCCTGATGGGGAAGGGGTTGGACGACCGAAGAAATTTGTGTGGAGAATAGTTTGTCTTGTGCCAGGGGACGGCAATGAAGTTGAAGACGAAGATGATTGTACGACAAGCATAACTGAGCGTTTATATTGCTCGTACTTATAGGGCACATTCATGAAACCCGCTTGTCCACCGTATCTAGTTGCCATCGCCGATCCTCCACGTCACTTGCTTCATTCGTCGTGTCATCGTGAGACCGACCTAGTCTTGCAATGGTTACGATTGTGGATCCCCGGGTAAAATGCCCCTGGAGCCATTCTGCATTAGCAAGGAGGACGTGAACGCCAAAAGCCGCGGATTCCAACGCTACTCACAAACGACATTCCATGCGCACGTGAAGTCATGTGGTCATTTCGTGATCATTGATCGTTTGAGACCTCGCGTCTCGGTTAGTTAACCAATAACGGTTTAGTCGAGCCTGCATTCTCACCGCTGGGCTAGTCAGCCTCGGGGACCATCAAGGCTGGGTTGGGCGAACTTGAGCAGACTTGCGGCATATGAACTCATGGAACGATGGGGGCTTTATGGGCTACCCGACCTGCAAATTGCTAAATCATCCTGCCTCTATCTATGTGCCATATCGTATATATCATGCCCCTTGGCGGAGTGTAGGTTGTAGGCTGCATCTAGTTACAACGGTCCGCGTAGCTGTTCTCTCCCACCTACTCATGGTTCCAAGCAACCTCACCAAGCCGCGATCATTTGTGCAATGTGGGTATAGTCAGTTGGCGCGCCGGAAACGCAACCTCGGGGTATAAAGTCTTTCAATTCCATCCACTAGTTAGGAAGTGGTGTAGCGTATGGTGCTACTCGTGATATTGATGTTGTTTTCTCGACTAAAGATTCTCGGCCCAGGGCAGAGGAATCAGCTTCTTATACCCGGCCGTGGCCGCATTGTTCCTTCCGATGCCACAGAAGACGTGCATATCAATTAAAGTCTTTCCTAGCACGAGAATGCAGTACTTCTGAGCTGGGGACTTCACTAAGGACCCAGCAACTAGACTTCAGCAACGCGATCGAAATCGCGTTTCTGCCTTTTACCTTCATAAAATATCGTCAAACGTACCAGTCTGTCTATTGCCTTTTCCTTTGCAATATATCCTACAGCCTAACCAACATCTTGGATCTACCGGTTCCAGTAACGCCCGGTAAACTGCTTGTCTCCTTATATTTCTCTCTACTTCTTATAACGCCGCATAGCAAAGAAATCGAGCACTGTTAATTTCCTTATGTAAACGTTTTACATTGTATTATAATGATTACTAACAGAAAAATTAAATTATAATGTTATAGGCTTATTATTAAAGGTTTTAAAATATATTTTACGAATTTATATCTTTTCAAAATAGCTTATAATATAAATTCTTAACAAATTAATTTAAAATTTATTCATCGAATTAACATTATATATTAACTGAAGATTTATAACTAATATAATTAAAGAAATAAAACGGAGATTATATATATATAAAATTTAAATCTTTAATTTTAGAAACTAAATTTGCGATACGATAACTTATATAATTATTATAATATATATAGAAACATAAAGAAATTTCTAAAATAAGAAGTTGAATTCGTGCCGGTTAGAATAAGGTTTAGGTAATTTATACCGCGCCTTCTGCTAAGTAAAGACAGGAGCTATGCAGGCCCTTTAGAGAATGTTTATATCTATTCTTTATTCTGACTTATATAAATCTAATCCTTGAGTTCCGAAATTTCTTTATATTTCTGCTTATATTATAATAATTACATTTGGTATTAAAAATTTGGTTTTATAAATTTAAGATTTGCTTTTTATATGTTTAAACTTTAAAAGGCGTTTATAGCGAGTTTTGATAGACAGATGTACGAGATCCATTGGGTAGCTGATGCTTTGCGGCCAGGTCGCTGCGGCTTAACTGCAAAGCTGCCCCTAATAGTCTTCGACACAGTTCGCCGGTACCTTGGGCGGCATCTGTTTCGCCCAAATCTTGAGCGCGCTATTCGCGAGTTCACTCACTTCCGCCTTAAGTCCGGCGGGCCAGATAACCTCTTTGCCCCTGGCTCTATGGTCTACGACGATGGCTTTAAGCCAGAGTTAGCCTGGAGGACCCTCCTTTTACAGGGCTCTGTCCTTGTAAAAGTGGCTATTAAAGTCCTAGACCCTCTGGCGAATTCAGTGCCCTCGGAGCGCTCGTTCTCTGCTACCACGCATATCCACAGCAAAGATCGGAACCGTCTTGCTACAGAGCATGCTGATCAGCAAGCCTTTTGCTATATGAATGACCGTGTTCTCGAGCGTCTAGAGGACCCCAGTGTTATCCGCCAGAAGCGCTAGGCAGACACGGAGGATAAGAACTGGACTGAACTCGAGGATTCGAACGTAGAGATATTTGAAAGCGCAAACCAGAAGCCGTCTTTTATGGGCCCTGAGGGTAGGTGGTACGGTGTACTATAGGCCATAGGTGATATCGTCGCGCTGGGTACAGAGATACCTGAAAAAGAATAGCAGGAGGAGGCACAAGAGAAAGCATAAGAAGCAAAGATTGAGGCTATTTACAGTCCCAAAGCGGTCAAAAACCGCAAAAAGAAGGGTCGTCAGTAGCTGTTTGATAGTATGAGGAAAAGCCGTTTGTCTGGATCAGCCCGTTTGTGCGTTTGCAGGCAAAAACCGTTTACAAACAAACAAACGTGTTTACAGGAAGTCAGATCCTACGCTACATCAGTCATGAACCTTGCTTGGCTACAATGGGCCCGCTTGAATCTTGAGCTTGAAATGTGGCTTGTTAGGCTTGACTTGAGTGCAGCGCTGCTTGGGTGCTAGGCCGTCAGCAACCTTGAATGCTAATCAAGTGCTGGACTTTGATTGCAGAAAGGCAAATTGACTCCGCCGCTGATTCGTGGAGAGCGTGGTCCACTTTGGCCACGATTGCCATTGACGATGGCTTCGGCTTCTTTGGGTTTGTGAAGTTGTTTCGGTTGTCGTGGTACTGCTCTCGTGCAGTATTAGTTGTGGCGTGCCTAGAAGGCTGCCGGCGGGGTGAGGGCGGAATTGGGAGTGCTTGCCCTCAGATTTGGCCCAGTCCCGCAGCTTTGAGTTTGAGACTACATAAACGAGGAGCGCGTGGAGAAGAATCGCCAAGTTCACAAGGTAGTGTCCCGCATGATTCTCACCGTGGCCTTCAGGATTGGAGTTGTTCGGTGGTTATAGAAACGACAAAAGATGAACCTCCGTGTTCAACAAGCAGTTTGGGACTGGAGTAGCTCGCAGTATGGAAAGGCTGTGACCCACCGCACCCGGAAAGAGATCAAGAAGGCAACCATGCCTATCGTCAAGGAGGCCGCAGACTTGATTAAGTATGGTGCTTGGGACAGGAATGTCGCTACCTGCTTTCTGGTACCCTATTGGGTTCTTAAAGTTCACCTACCTGAGTAAGCACTTCGGCTTCGAAATGGGAATGTGAGGAAAGCTCAGTAGACTCTTAAATTGTCAACAAGTGTGCTACGACCCCATCTGAGAGAGAAACAACCTTCGAGTATACAACGGCCAAAATGACACCGGGAACGGAACCCAGCCCCCGACTCCCAGTTTGATTTCCTCATGGGCGACTCTTCGTCAACTCGATATCCATCTGCCTCAAAGCCTCATCACGGTGCTTCTCATTATCAAAGTCAATAATGAAGTCCCATTTAGGCAAGACCTTCTCCTTGAGCTTGTCCAGATCCAAGCCTGTCTCTGGGCCTCTACCCACCATGATTTTGCCGGTTTCTCGGCTTGATTCCACAATGCGCTGCGTACGTGGGCTGCGCAGCTGATCATAAAGCTTTAGAGCTATAACTGCCTCGACACCGGAAGATGCGCGTCCAAGTAGGGTGGAGAGAATTAGACTGTCCTCAAAAGTCATGCCACCACCGGAGCCCTGCCAAATAGGACCTTTGACGTATGTGTGAGCAGGTGCGTGATCCCATAGATACATTGCCGGCTATTCCGGCTAATCACACAGTAACTGTTTTGCACATCAGCAATATGTTTCGCTGAGAGGACTGTAGAAGCCGCGCAACGCCCACTCACCTCGTTCACTGCCTTGCTCAGATATGGTGGCCAGTCCTTGAAAAGCTTCTCTAGCTCGTCGGCACCGACAGTGCGATGCCAGTTGTCTGACAATTCCGCCTCCTTCTCGTAAGCAGCCACAATGAACTGGACTATTTGTCCCTGATTGAACATGTTAGGCAACTATTTGTCCCTGATTGAACATGTTATGCAATGCGTATGCACCATCACCGACCCATTGATATTCACAAGCTTCTTGAGGGCCATAGGAGCCGTTTCCGAGGCTCCCTTCAACATCTGCAGCCATCTTCAATACCATGATCGTCCAGGCCCCTGTGTTTCTTAAGGCCGCAGCCGGGTCGTCACCCAGGATAAGCTTCCGGACGATGCTGTGGATACCATCAGCGCCCACGAGAATATCGATGTCATAGGTAGCTCCATCAGCAAAGCGAAGCGTAATGGAACCGTCCCCGTTTTCATCGACCTTCTGCAGCTTCTTCGCAGCATGAAGACGCTCTTGGGGGACACTGGCAAGGAGTTCTCGAAGAAAGGCGGCACGGTGAACGATACTAACGACACGTTTGCTATGGACTCCAGCATCTGCTTCAGCAAATAGCTCGCCCTGGCCCTGAGCAAGCATAAAGCGAACTCCTTGCATAGGCAGCGCTCCGGCTCGCTCTAGACACTGTACCACCGTAGGCCCAAGAAGGTCGAGAGCGGTAAGCGCATTGCGAGCTACGCCGATAGCCGCACCGCCTTCATTGAATGTTGCAGCGGACTCGAAGACATGGACGTCCAAGTGTTCATGTTTGAGCAGACTGTGAAGTAGACTTTCTT
>MUZJ01013400.1:0-11533 GCA_003012975.1 Juglanconis juglandina | reverse complement strand
CCTTATTACCTACCATAGTACCGCAGTATAGGGCCGAGTGTCAGATGATCCCGTCCGAGGCACCTCCTTATGCGACATCCGGCCCGTCATGAACGCTGGTCATCAGCATCGAAGACCGACCTGCATCAGCTTCCCATCGGCACTTGAATCCGTGCACCGTACCGGCAATGTGCCTGCCCCCTTCCCCCTTCCCGGATCCACGAGGAGGCTAGCATGACAAGCCACGATGCGATCAGGGACGAGGCCTACTCCCCCAAGCGTCGCCGGGATCTCCCTTTGCGCGGCTGCCCGGACGAACTCCTTGCCCCTTCAGATCGCCCACGTCTCCACGCTGATTGCGACTCGGCCGGGGTCGTCTCGACGGCGCTTCGCATGCATCTTGCTGGAAAGAGGAACCAACCTTGCCAACCTCATCTCACCAAGCTGGAACGAACCTGGCACTTGCATTTGCTCTCCCGCGCTTCACACGCTCATGGTACGCATTCAAAACCGCCATGGAAGGTTACGAGTCAGTCGACTAGGCTTTGCTTCCCTTTCTCCTCCCCGGGAGGGTGTCCGGAAGTCTATCGTTCTGCTCAGATGTTTATGGGGGGGGCTCGGACAATTCTCAACGTCAACAGCCAGCCATTGACGTCCTCTCCCGAGCCTTGGGGGCCACGATGGTATGTTGCACCACCCTCGGCCGGCCTCCTTTCTGCAGCCTCAATCGGGACGAGGCCCCCCGCCTTCTCACCCTCGGCCGGACAGAGACCGATTTCCCGCGCTGCAGAAGATCCATGCCCTCACCCATGCCGAGGCCCTGCACGCGTCCCAAAAGCGCAACCCTGGCGGCCCATGAGGCGTGCTCCGTACGGCCGCTCGCTCGCTCGCTCGCACAGGTGTTGCGGTCAAGACAAGAGGGCGTCGTGTTTCGAGGGCGTCGTGTTTCGTGGGCTTCGTGGGCTTCACGAGACAGACATGATCGGCCTGTCCACGCTGGCATCTTGCCTTCTCGCGATGATCACGTCCCTGCTCGTGCTCTGCTGTCCAGTGGCCTCCGTGGTGCCTCTGGGCCATGGTCGTTGAGCAGCGCTTGTAGCTGTGGGCCCTGCGGTCTCTATCGTTGACCGGTCCCGGTGGAGACCGGTCACGCCCGTCACAGATCACCAACCTGTGTCGTGTTTTCAGCGACCCCTCCCTGCCCTCCCTGTCCTCGCTGCTACTGTATACAGTAGCGTGGGGTCCCCTTGAATTTGATTAGCCGATCAGAACATGGCTCTAGCCGACCCGTCCTGGCCGTGTGGCCCGCCTCCCGGGGACGGGACGCACTATCGAGCGAAGAAGTGACATTGCCAGGGAGCCACTAGGCAAGCTGGCAAGGAGCTCGAGCTTGCATGATTTTACCACCATGCCTGTTCACCTGTTCAACCTCTACCACACCTCTGCACGTTGGCCCTCTGGTTGTTGCTGCTTGTCTGCCCTCTTCCTCCCCGGCCTGCAGATACATACCATACCCCCTTGACACCTTGCCTGCGTTTGACCTGCCATAAACCAGACCACAGCGCCACAACTGCAGCAAATCTCTTCCCTCCGAAAACCACTTGTCAAATCTGGAAAAGTCTCTTGCGAACCCCATTCCTCAAAACTTTTCGACATACCTGTGCCCGCCTTGTCACGCCGTCTCACACAACAAAGCACACGACAGCACAGATACGCCTTGCTCAATACCGGTACCCAGCTTCATGTTGTCAGACACACGCTCCACCGCTTCCAGGCCTACGCACCGTCCCGATACTCAGGCTTGACTTGGCGCCGTCCTAGCAGGGCTATACAAGCGTTGTCCCCCCCTCCCCTCCGCATTAGTTGTCTGGTTGTCCCGAGGGGTTTCAGTATCGTCCCGTACCAGTCACCTCCGTCCAAGAAAGGGCAGAACACGGCTACTTGCATCCCCTTGATGCTTGCCGTCACACACCGCGCAAGCAGATAGCACCCATCCGGAAGGCCTTTCTAGAGACCGTGCTGTGCCTACCGTGCTCACATCCGTCGTTGCGGAACTCGACTATCACGTATTTAGTCCGCGTCGGCACGGCGACGACATTGCGGCCCCGCGTCTTCTGCCGCCGTCCCTGCATCACCACCTCTCGCGAGTCGTGCAAGAGCACATTTGCTCCTCGGACTCCCGGAGTAGGAGGGAGATCGCTGTCGTGAACCCCCTCGGCGCAGCCTCGGATCGAGCCAGCCATCAGGCCTTGTGGTCGGGTCTGCCAAGGACCCAACCCGTCTTCAAAATTACGTCTCTACAGTCCATCCTCTCCCCACCCGATCCGTCTGCCGATGAAACGGCCAATACTCCATCCGCCCCGTCCGCCCCGTCCACCCACTCCAGCCCGAAGCGGAAGTTTGCAGAAGCTTTCAGCGCCGTTCCTCCGGAACATAGAACCTCGCTGCCCCCCAACCCGACGCTGCCCGGCCCGTCGCCGACCTATCACACCCACTCTATCCAGGGCTTCGTGCCCGTCGGTGGGACTGTAGCTGGTCATGGTCAGGGTCATGATGACCGGACCAACGCAGGATTTGCCGTGATGAGTGGTATGGAAGACAAAAAATCCGTCGTCAAGCGGCAGCCCATGCGGTCCAGCATCGCTTGCCTACGATGTCGGAAGTCCAAGATCAAGTGTGAGAACGATGGAGGCTCCTCGCCTTGTGAGACCTGCATCAAACAGGGCAAAGATTGCAAATATCCAGAGGCTACACCGTTGCCCCCGAAGCGGACGGAACCGCCGTCTAGTACCAAACCCGAGCGCGAAGCTGGTTCGGACCGGAAGCGATTGAAGAAGATCGAAGATGTTTCACGGGCCGAGGGCTCATACTCGGCAGCTGCTCATGCCGAAGACATTCTCTCGGCACACTACCTGACATCCAAGTTATGGTCAGAGGTCTTCGACATCTATAGGCTTCACTTCGCCACTGAGTTGCCCTTCCTCCATATCCCGACACTCAAGGAGGATATGGGTGTCAAGTTCAGGGCAAGCCACAAGGATACCTCACCCGACACGAACCTCGTCTTGCTTGGCGTTCTCACCTTGACTGCCCGTTTTCACCAGGACCTGGTCAAATATGCCACTCATACAGCCAGCGCACAGCCGGGAGCGGCCAAAAGTCGACCTGTCCAAAACAAGCCTGACTCCTCTGCTGCGTCTGAGTTCTTCGCTGAAGCGCTAAGGAAAGCGCTGGGTCCACTAGGCACGACCATGACAACGGCGTCGGTGGAACGTGTTCAAGCTTTCCTCATGTTGGGTTTATACGAGTGGAGTCAGGTTCAGCCGAAAACGGGCGGTCTTGGAGCGTGGATGTACGTGGGTGTCGCTATCCGGATGGCACAAGCTCTAGGGCTTGGGTTTGGTGACAAGCCTGAACTCAAGTCACGGGCTAAAGCACAGCGGAGTAGTGTTGGGTCATCTTCGAGAGTGTCTCTACCACAGCCGGAGCTGATGATATCTAAGGAGATCAAGCGAAGGACAATGTTCAGCTGCCTGATTCTCGACCGCCTGCTATCCTGTGGCAAGGAACGTGTGTCGACCATCCGGTCTGAAGACCTCCAGATCCAACTGCCCTGCAACGAGTGGGCTTTCGACCTGTCGAAGGATGTGAAGACGGGGTTTCTGAAAGGCTCACCGGACGATGAAGGCCCGAGAGACATCGAAGACGACAGTGTGCTCAGTAGGTTTGTAAGATTGGTGGACCTTTGGGGTGATATCTCCAACTTCAGTTTCGCTGGTGGCCGGCTGGTTGAAGAACATCCTCCTTGGGACACTCGAAACACATTTTACCAGCTCAGGGAGAAGCTGGAGGCCTTCTACTCCGATCTGCCCTCGACGTTCACGCTCTCCACCTCGAACTATCACAGACATGAAAACCATCAGGCCTCCAGCGTATACGTTGCACTGCATATGCTGGGCAGCGTCTGCCAGATCATGTTGCATCGGTGAGTGCTTACTCTGAAGATTGCCGTTGTAGCCAGTAAAGTATGTGAAATATTGACAGGTCGTCAGGGAATATATTCCATTTCTACCGATCCGTTGCGACAAACCTGTCGGTCCTCTCGATGAGCCAACGTTTCCCGCGGGCCAATATGATATACCCGAAGGTTTCTGGGAGGACAGCGCTGAGAGGGTTTTCAAGGCCGGCAGAGACATTGTCAACTTGATCGAAACCTGTCGCGACAAACTCCCTATGTCAGCCTTGGTGCTGTTCTCCATCTGGATCGCGGCATTTGTTGGGCAATACGCGTGGCACTTCCCACACATGGATCAGCAGAGACACATGCTCGTTGATGATGACGACGACGGCCGTGAGTCTGAGGTCGAGATGGATATCGCAAAGGTCGGGCCTACGGGCGTCTGCTATCAGTCTCTCATCCGTATTTCCGGATGGTTGAAGATGGCGTCTACGTACGCTGGGTACTTGTAAGTGAAGACGCACTACACGACGACAACACATCTATGACTTTTACTGACCTGATGTCCAAACAGCAAGGAAATAGACAGCTACATCACGAAGATCAAGCAAGATTACCAGAGACACCTGCAAGGCGACAAAACCAAAGGCCCCTCCCACGACGACGGCAAGCACCCGATCCACGGTGGCGGCCTGGAAGAGTGGAAGCGTCAGAACGCTAAGATTATCAACAACGGCGTAATCTTGGCCGAAGACGATCAGCGCCACAACTACGAGGGCTCCGAGAAATCCCGGGCCAGCACCGTCGAGCCCGGCTCGGTGTCTGAGGGTCTGCACAAGACGGCCCGGTCCAACCCATCCATGTTCACAGCCATCAACCGCCACCACGAAGGGTATGGCCCCTCGCCGCGCATGGACGGCCTCCCCGGTCCCGACTCTGCGCATCCCTCGCCCATGCAGGCATATCAGTCGTTGTCCGGGGATGTCGACTTGCCCACGCATTCCACGCCCGGATCCGGCGAGTTGAATGTCGTGGAGCACCTGAGCGAGTGGGAGTCGACGCGCATCGCGGACTGTCTGGGTGGTGTGGGCGGGGATATCCAAGGGTTCTCGTACGGGGACGTGCCGGATTCGAATTTGTTATTGGGGCAAGCAGCTCCGCTGTTGGGGTTCGGGGGTTACAGCTAACCTGTCGTGTGTTCTTTTGGTTGAGTCCATCTGTCTCAGCATAGCTTTAGGATGGTGTTTCCTCTTGTTTCTCTATCTCAGTTTATAAAAGGACAGTGTTCACAGAATCGCGGGACGTTACTCGGCGAGCAGGTTTTAATATCGGCGCGCGAGCATAGGGACGGAAGTTCGGGGCATGCAACTACAACGTCATCATGGAAATGATTAGACGGTGGCACTGGATGGGATCGATTCGGTGGTAGTCTAGTCAGCAGACCTCGGAGACGAATTCCAGGAGCCGGTGCTTAGAGGTTAATCTCACACCTGCAAGAGGTTATCCCGCATCCCGCAGGATATTATCCGACACGAGGTTATCCCACTAAAGTATATCCCTTTTTTCTTCTCTACTCGACTGTTTCAATTGTAAACACGCCGTTTTAGTGGGAGTAGACAGCTCCTTTCTAATTTTAACCAGAACCAAGCAGGAAGACTACTATACTAGAAGTGCCAAGGGTCTAGCAACGGTTATCAGAGGCTTATTACGCTTAGCGAGAAAGACACGGTCTTATACCATATTACCGTTATGCATTAGATAACCGTTGCAATAGAATAACAGGTTAGATAGTCGTAGGTCTATAAGTATGGACAACTGACAGCCCTGCACTTAGGCAGGATGCCGTCTGGATCCTAGGTCTTATCTCCTATACGTATCAACCTTTTGAAGATATGCCCTTCGCTACTCTTCTCCTGTCTCGCTCTTCTCTTCTCCTGTCTTATTCTTCTCTTTTTCCTTCAGCTTTGCTATAGCCTCCTTAAACATCTCAACAACTCGACCCCAGAATTCCCTTGCCTGCAGGGGTTGACCCTCCCTATTCGCCATCGAAGTAGCAACTTCCAGCGGCGTAAAGATGGCGCCGTGAGAATCCCGCAGCCGCGGATCCGCGCCGTGCTCCAGCAGCAGCTCGATCACGTCCAGGTGGCTATAGAGGACCACGCTGCTACCCATATAGTTTCTACGGAGACAGGCATCGAGCGGGCACCTCATGCGGTGGCGTGCTGCTGGTTCGCTGTCGTCGAGCCCGTTGACGTCGGCGCCGGCCTCGATGGCTGCACGGATCGTAGCTAGCTTTACTTCGGCGGGATGCGAGCTGAGCGGCTCGCCATGTAAGGGCCCCCCGAGGGTTGAGTTTTGGTTTCTTCTTCTTCCTGCGGCGTTTGCTATCCTTGGCAGCTTGCGTTTGCTCTTGCTGCGCCGGCTCAGTTTGGGAAGAGGGGCCTGCCGGGGGGGGGGTGGCTTGATGATTATCTGCGTGACCGTCACCCTGCGGGACATCGTCGTAATTTCCGATGGACTCGTTTGACATGATGGCTGCTTGCTTGGGCAGGAAGAGTTGGATTATTAACTTGACGTGCTGTGACTATGACTGTATTGGGCCTCGAATGTTGAAGCGGTCAGGCATAGGATGACAGTGAATAAGCGGTTGCTTCAAAGTTGATGGGTAACCAAGGTTGTCAGCTGAATAAATATGGTGGTTGGTTCAGCAGTATAGCACCTACATCGGTGGATCAAGAAGGTACCTGTCTAGGGGGTCATTTAATTCGGCCTGGTACCAAGTATGAATCTATTCGCGGCGCATTGCGCCACCCAAATTCAACCACGGGTCAAGGACACGCTTTGAACTATACTTAGGTACAGCGACTAGACTTTTATATGGATCCCAACTTAATTTATCCGCTGTTTTAGTATGCAATTACAACCTTTATATATATATATATATATATAGAAGTAGTTATTATTTTAAAGCTATTAATATATCTGTCTTCCAGAAAGACCATAACCATAACGAGTTCCTCCGTTGCAGCATATAATGTGCTGAAGCCTAAAAGTGGATGTATCCCTGAGACTTGCGGCAAGCGTAAGAGAGACGCGGCTCTACTGCCGCGTGCAAATGCACCGACAACTCCAGCTGAGAAAACAGAAGCCGGTCTCAATGCCTGGACCAAAGCGGTTTTTGGATCTAAGCCTAAAGCCCTAGATATTGGTACACCGCCTGTACCCACCGTGCAATTCTTCACTTGAGAGAAGCTAGGTGACACAAAGTTTGTGGCAATAGCCGGTCTATTTGGTTGTGCATCTGTCGTTGTCGTCTCGGACTGTGGCGTGTATATGGCAAGTCGATTTCACATCCAATCTGCATTAGTCCTGATCAAAATACTAATGACAACGCACAGACGCATCATTGGGACAATACAGTTAGCGACATGTCGTTGACTGATCACCCGACTATGTTTGCAAACAGTTTCACAAACCCCCTGAAGGGCTTAGGGAAAGCGGCCCCAACTGAGAAAGAATTGGCAGCAGAGGGTGCTACCAAAGCAATTTACAACGATTACTATCCTACCAAAGGATTCACGTCTCTCACAGGGAAAGAGGTCTCGCAATGCTTCGATGCGAGGCATAAGCCGCAGGCAGTTGTTGTGGTCCATGACGGACTCGACGAGGACGGGAACAAATTATCCGCCCAATTCCACAAATCGGCTCCAGCAATGCAGGCGGTAGTCCAGGAGATTCTTCCGTCTAGCGCTCCAAAGATTGTTATTTACAAGAATGCTGTAACGAATATCCAAAAGTCAGCTGCAAAACCTGCCAGCCAGCCAGGCAGTGACAGTCAAGGCAGCGACAAACAGGGCAGTACCATATCAAAGGACAGCACAGCCAGCAGTGCTTCCATGGACTTGGCAGACTACCACGGCAAGATCATTGTGTCGTATGATTCAAAAGCCAAGTCCTACCAGGTCTGGATGGCTGGTCACAGCTTGACAGCACCTGTCTTGAAGAGCGCATGAAATACCCCCTGGTGAAATCTTGGAGTGGATACTATTTTTTTTTCAGGTTTCATGAAGGACATCATTGCTCTGAGGATATCTATCATAAGGGTTGAATAGGACAAGTGGGTTGATTCGAAGTAGTAGTAGGCATTTGAATCAGGAGGTTTGCATACAGGCTGGTCTCCTGCGTTTATATACACTTTCGGATAGCGCATTTTATACAGAATAACAAACACTGCTAGTCTTAAGATCGAGGAAACTCTTCCGGTCAGCTTGGAGTATTTCGCGCTTTACAAGGGCCGAATCGAACCTACACTAGATGACCTGGATGGATCCTCATGACTTTTGGCGCTGCGGGAGATTCATGTTGTGGCGATATATAGGGTACTGGCCAGTGCAACGCACACATGTGCTACGATTGCCGGCTGCAAGAATGAGGAGAGGAGCACAGGTGGCGGGCTAGGTTAAGATCCGCCTGGCTGGGTCCTGAATGCTACGAGGAGCCGTATTTTTTGCTGGTTTCGTTAGTGTAAAGGATGATGTTGATGGAGGTTTAAGGGTATCACAACAGAAGATTGTGTACGGACAAGCACAAGAGTCACGCTTTCGAATACTGGAATGACCGACGGGTCCGAGCCATATTCCACGATTCTAACAGTGTGTATTTTGGTAGCAAACGGTTTCTGGGTCTGGTAATGGTGAACTCCCACTGCTCCAAGTCTTCGTGAACTGCCGAGCTGGCGGCGACCATATTCCGCCACAATCCGGACCACCGATGGTGGTATTTTTTTCCAAAAATGACACGCAACGAGGCCCTGGCGCTCAAGTTCCACGATAGTGACCGTAGCGTCGGCTGGCGGACGCCGCATACGGCGTTCTGGGACGACAGCGTCCCTGACGCACTCGTGCGCGAGAGCATCGAATGTCGAAGTATTGCTTTCTTTAAGTGAGACATCAATATGTTGAAATACGGAAGTCTTATCATGGACTAGTTAGTCTAATGCACTAGTAGCAATGAATCAGTACCTTCAACGACTACACCCACCTGAGTTGTACCCTCACAGGCCTGTCTCTCAAGCAGGGTTGCACGTCAAATCGATAGAGTATTATATTTGTCTTATATCGTCTTATACCTTGGTATAGATACCCCAACCCATTTTCCAAGCCTCTTCACTTGCCGATCTTAAAGCCTCCAACACATTGCCCCTGGAAGAAACCTTCCGGGTCCCACTTCGCAGCAACCTGCCGCAGAAACGCCAGGCGTTCCTCACCATAACCAGCCGTAACCGCCTCCGAGGGCCACGCATAATTTGGGAAGATGAACCGTTGCCCAAGGCCCATCTGGCCCACGAGCACACCCACGTCCTCCAGGTACTTGGTGTCTGCCTTGATGACCAACTCATCGTCCTTGGCATCGCGGTATGTCGTGCAGATGTTGACGAGAACCAGGGGCCCGTCCTTGGGACTCAGGCCCGCGAAGTTGGTGGAGGTTGGTGCTGGATTGGCAGTCCCTCTCCGGCGCTGGTCCTGCATGGCCGCGATGGAGCGCGTGGGCTCGACGGATCTGTACCATATGTCAACTGCGCCGTTGAGGAGGTTGAGGTCCAGCTTGACGGTGATGGACTTGTGGAGTCTCCTAATGGCGGATATCATTTGATGGTCAGTTCCTATCTCTATTCATTCGCATGATTGAAGAAAGAAAAAGTGAAAGAAGGCCTCGGTGGAATTTCGAAAGCCGAACTCACCTTTTGCCTGCCTTAGGAGCCTTTTCCCCCATTGTCTTGAGGAATTGGCCATGCGTGCTGGCACTGATCGTGCCCGTGAAGGGGCTACGGCCCAAGACGCTGGTGCAAGCGCTCGTGTCCTGCTGCTCTGGGGAGCCTGTCGTGGTGACCATTGTATTGATGATTTTGATGCCAGAAGCTTGCGTAATGCATCACATGCTCTGGTTGATAGGTGCAACTTGCCATCGTGCGGGAGAAGGAGTGGATGCGAAGTCATGAAAGGATTTGAGGGTGGCGTGTCTTGCTAGAGGCAGGTAGAATACAGCGTCGCTGCGGAACAGTGCTGGGTGCGGGAAGCAAGACATCTCAACAGCCGTGATAATGCCGAAGTTCATCGACCCACCACGCAGGGCACCCCAAAGATCCGACGTAGTACTGTCGTCCCGCTTTGCGAGAACAGCTTCTCCTGAAGCTAGAATCACCTGTACCAGTCTGCGTTAGTACACAGGCCTCATAAAGTGGGCTCTTGCGATCGGAATAAGTGTTCTCACCTCCTACGCAGTCACTACGCCAGCGCTGAACCCATACCCCCCTGAGAGAATCGATAGACCGCCACCGAGCAGGATTCCCATAGCGCCAACAGCAGGCGAGCGTCCCCCTGCCGTGACCAAGGGAGGATCGTGGGGTTCCAGCTCTGCGTAGACGGATGCCCAGTACTCACCGGTCGCGATTGATACGGACGGGCTTTTCGCCCGAGAGGATTTTCGCACCCCGGAGTCCTGGCACTGTTTCATCAGTCAAACATTGATTAGGTACCGTCCCCATCCCCAACAAGCTAACGGAGAGTTCATCTCCTTCATGACGTACTATCAACGGTGACTCCGTCAGCGGCTTTCGCAGCGGCTTTCGCAGTACCACCATAGGTAGAGTGGCCCGCGCCTCGCACGGTGATGGGCGTGGTGGCGGGCAGGTGACGCCACAGCACTTTGAGAAGAGCAGACACGTCGACTGTAGAGGCGGGCCGGGCGGCGGCCATGGACTGGACCTCGCGCGCAGCAGCGTTGAAGTAGTCATTCTCGCTCTGGGCGAACTCGGAGGAGCCAGAAAAGTAAAGGATATTCCCGTCCATGAACCGAGGCTCGGAGCGAAGGCTGTCTTCCACGGGTTGTACCCAGGCTGGGCGTGACGGTGCTGACATGTTGCCAACGGTGTTCCAAAGTTGTTTACTTGTTGGTTATCTGTAAGAAAACTGGACTTGAGTCCAGGGACTAGAGGCCTAATGTTGAGGCAGGAGGAGGCTTTCCAGCCGACTCTGCAAGTTTCTGATACTGAACAGCGTTTGCTTTAATCTGTAAGCGAAAAGGGGTGGGGCCGAAGACCTGTGCTCAATGTGCTCTTTGAGCTTTTGGCACAACATCAGCCCACGGAGCCAACAGCCGCATTATCACAGTCACATGGAATCCTGAGCCCCAAGTCAGTTGCAAGATCTTGGAACACGCGCGGGTGAAGCCATGCCTACCCAGGGCCGCCCTAGGGTGCCGCAAAGTCGATCGCCTTATCATCACCCAAATGAAGTGTACGGTTAAGCTGCTGTACCCTCTTGTACCCAGGCACTTGCCCAAGCCCAAACAACTTAACCCTCAACGTCCGCGATTGCGAGGGATGCCAGGAATTTCAGTTTCCGATTTGTTCATACAGTACCTTAGGTACCTAAGGTACATATGTCATGAAATTATTATGTGGAACGATAGTTAGCCCCTAAGTAAGTGTTAAATTAGGATAGGCAAATTCCCACCCTCCAGCTGCTTAGAAGCGGACCCCAGTGTAATGATCACACTAAGTACCTGTGAGGGCTTGATGCGTCAGAGGGTTTTATG
>MUZJ01013399.1:0-11529 GCA_003012975.1 Juglanconis juglandina | reverse complement strand
CTCCCCGGCGACAAGGCCTGCCCGAGGGGTGCTTCCTGGCCGGCGGAATGCTCTCGCCTCAACTTCAAAGTCACGTCGAGACCATCGCTGCACGACGAGATGTCACTGCTGAGCCAAGGCCTCACTCAGCGCCTCGTCCTCTGTGAGCGGGGCTTCCGGAGCAGCCCAGATTGTTCCAGATCTCTCTTTCCGTGTGATCAGTACAGCAGCAGACGGGACAGAAGCAACCCCCCGCCCTATGAACGGTCAGAGAAGGCCCGCAAGCCTCAGCCTCGGGGGCGAGGGTGAGACATGGCACGGCAGCTGCTTTGGGAGGGGGCAAGAACAGTCGCTTCCCTACTACGGTGGAACGGCTGAGCACCTTGTACGACCCGAGTTAAGGGTCCTTACTGGGTGGGTCCTTACTGGGCCCTTACTGGGCCCGGACGAGAAGCACAAGCAGAAGCTAGAAACTCTTGGCTGCGGCTGTAGTGACGGGATGATGATGGCGACATTCTTTCTAATCTCACTGGCGAGACTTGGCAGGAGAAGCACAGTAAGATGTGGCTGCGTGGGGGAACATGACAAGTCACCGATTTACTTGCTTGTGGAGGTATCAACAGTGGGGAGAAGTGCAATTTGATACCGGCGGTGAGAGAAAAGAGTATGCATTCCAAAAATAAAGTCAAATATGAATACATAGTAACGGGCTTGACGCTTATGGTATCCTTCTATCGATGCTTAGTTGCCGGCGCTTATGATCAATCCCACATTGATTTGGCCCCCTTCCGCCATCCAGTTTGGCCCTACTGAATGTCCTAGGTGCTACAGTAGTCGCCGACATAATTCCCAGACTTGGGTTTGACTGCCCCCATGGCCCATGACCCATCGTAAGGAGACGAAAGACGCCGAAGACACAACGCCAAAAGAGAACCTGTCCCACTGTTTTTGTTTCTTTCTTTCTTTCTCTCTTGTTCTGGGGAGATCTCTACTCGGTGCAATGAGATTCGTGATGATCATGCATGGAGATGACAATTGAAAAAGTGACCGCCGTGGAGCATATCGTCGGAAACCACCCGCGGCGGGGCGGTGGAGCGGGAACTTGCTCAAGTAGTCATACGTCGACCCGGCGATTGTCGTGTGGTGGTGGTGGATGGTACACGGTTGATGAGCAGTGTTGTGAGTCACTCACTCGACGGCGACCTCGGCAACATCGTGCCAGTCATCCTGGTGCTCGCCAGCGTGCTCGCCGAAATGGACGGGAGCCACCTTCAGGACGCGGTATCCGGCAGTCTTGCCATCGCTGCTGAGCGAGGAGCTGCGCCTCTTGTGCTCAGCGCCCTCGACCGCGGGCTGCGCCTGTTGGGCCTTGGGGTAGGAGTCGGAGGTGACGGGTCCGAGGGGGAGAAAGTTGAAAAGAGTTCCACGGGAGGAAGACATTTTTTTGGTGATGGAGTGGGAGTGCGTGGGTGATGGAGAGCGATTTGGCGTTTGGTGTGCAGAACTATCGATATTGATATCAAGAGATGTATCTGATGTAGGAGGCGTGCGCGGGAGCAAGTTTCAAAAGGAAGAGCTGGCTGGCAGTTACTGTAGGCGGTTTTCTGGATCGAAGGGCGACTTTGGAACTGACACTGAGAAGAGGATAAAGAACGAGTGACAGAGTACGACGAGCTCGAGAGGCTGGAGGGACCAGCTTTATATTGACCAAAGGGTGAGCGGATCTACTTGCCCAAAGCGTATTCTCCAAGGCCGTACCGGGGTCCGCAGGCTTGTCCACCCAGATGTCCAGCCATTTGCTTACCCTGCTTGTTCATAGCTGTGATACAGTACACAAGAAGAGGCCCGCGCCTCGCGCGGGACGGGACAGGGACAGATTGACAGGGAGCTCTTGGGTGCAGCTTATCGATCCGATCAGACACTCCTTGTGACATGTGTCTTTCTCTGCACTTGCAGCAGTGAAGAGGCTTGGCTTCCGCTTCTCCTGCTCCTGAAAATTAACGACTCCGACCCAGCTCTGCGCCTGTTTCTTCACTTCCAAAGCTTTCGCACTGCTGGCAGGGAAGAGTGACGCTTTTCCTCCTTGTTGGCCAAGATGCCGTCATAGGTCCCTGAGAGAATGGATTGCTGATTCGATCCCTTGCTTATCAGTCTTTGGTTACCCTCTTTGCACTGCCAGTCACTGACATGTGTCATGTGGCCCGGCGGAGAATCCTCACCCTTCCCCCAGCAGAAGCGTCTGAGTCTCAGCCAATCTGACCGACGCTGGTCTTTGTGTCCCACAGTTGGGAGATCGTGGGCGTGTCATTGGTCGTGGACCAAAGGAAAGCCTTCGTTATCCGAGGTCCAAAGCGGGGCTCGGACAAAGGGTCCTCTCGAGTAGCCCGAGGGGTTTGCGCCAGCGTTGGAGGGCTGGAACCATCGTCGAACCACCACGATGGCTTTGGAGCAACGATATAATGCGAGGATCGACTGATATCAACAAGAAAAGAGGGTGTGGAGTAACGCTTGCGGCTCCGCGAGGAGACCGTTCGTAATCCGGGGTAGATCTGGGGTCAGAGCCAGCATTCCGGAACCAGCGCGCGTCATGATTGGTCGGCGCTGGGGCTCAAGAGGATTTCCCGGGAGGCTATTGTGACTTCATGTGTAGTCCAAACAGACGTCTTCCGCCGCGGGCCAAGCAAGGCCTTTCAGCAAGGGTAGCAGCATGTCTGTCTGCTATGACGTTCGGCGCACTTTGAGCCGAGGTGTGTCTTCTTCACGCGTCCCATCGCAAAACCCTTCCATTCAAGGCAACCTGCTTATCAATGTGGCTTGAGCCACTGGCCGACAGCCACTGGCCGACAGCCACTGGCCGACAGCCACTGGTCAACGGCCTTGGCCACTGGTCGACACCCCGGATCGTGGCTTGTCGGCACGCCCCGAGGCCAGCCGCAGGATCTCATCCTGCCTGAGTGGTCATCTGCGTCGTTGGCGATGTGGCCTCGGAAGTAGCCGTCTGGACAGCGGGAGGAAGCCGTCTTGGTTGATCCTCCCGCCGAGACAACTCATCTAGCATCGGACGGCCCGTCGAGTCGCGTGTCCATCGGCAAGACGCGCGTTTGCAGCAAGCGAACACGCATCAGTGTCCTCACATGGGCTCGAAAACAGACGGTCGAAGGCGCCAGGGCCAACAGCTTCTTCAGTCCGTGGAGGTTCATTCCCTGGCCTGACCTGTTGTGTGGCCAGGAGCTGGCCGTCGAAATGACACTGCCCAGTGGCGGTCAGTGAGGTGGTATCGTTCACGAGGACACCACAGGTGATCACACCGGTGAGTGGTGCCATGTCCCGGTACAGGCAACGAAGAGTCTTGTACCTCTTTGTACTCGAAAATCTCAAGTGGTAACCCACCTGTACCGGCAGCTGTGAACTACAGAAGCTCGATGTCAACTCGTGGTAGCAACATGGATAATTTGGGGTCGCTTCCTTCGACGGTCTGGGAAGGTGGATGGGCGAGCAAGCGATGTTGGTGATGGATAGTGCATGCTCAGGAGATCTATGCCTTGGCGGAGATGGCGTCGACAAGTTTGACCTCGTGGGCAGGGAGATAGATGGATGGCCCGCGAGATTACCGGTGGAGATCTTCCTTCCTGGACTGTCGACCTCGTTGGTGTGGTCGCCTCTGGCGCAGCCGAGGATTTGGTTGTGCCTTAGCTGAGGGTGACTACAGCTTCAACGTGGTATCGACAAACACGGGCGCACACAAAGTGGACCGGCGTGCCTTGGTAGAGGACAGCGAGAGGTTGGTCTCGAAACCAACATCAGTGCGCGGATCCGAGAACGCTCCCCTTCGAGCAAAGCTTGAGGGGACGCTATGCTGACGACGGATGTTTCCACGTTGCATGAGTGGGATTGCGCCCGCAGGTCCTTCGGACCAGCAGCTCGGGAATAGCTCCTGCACCTCGCCCCCGACCCACGGGTGTGCCTGGTCAGGCTGGCTGCAGTATAGTAAGCAAAAAGCCTGATCCGAAGTGACGAAACGACTGTGAGGGAGGTAGGATGCGACGCTGTCGACGAGAATCTCATCATGAGATGTCAATTGCGGATGATCACGACTCGTTGGGAATCACGGCGGTGCAGAAGACTCATCATATGCACGTGTCCAACGGCACCACGCTGTGTGTGATGCCGAGTTGGAGGAGGGGCTTTGTGGTTGATGGTTGTTTCTGGACTGGATCGCACGGCTCTCGTCCCTCCAGGTGGAGCAGATGATGGATCACGGGCCTGCTCGCCTCCAGAAAGGAGGGTGCCTTCAGCCGCGACGGGACCAACATGACCTTCCCTGGGGCAGGTGTGAGAACAACACACGAGCGAAGGGATCCAGACCTGGTCAGGCCCCTCTTCAAGAAGGAGGGAGACGGCATGATATTGGAGGATTCGCACCGAGCTTGACCAACACCCGCAGTGTGACTGGTGTAGGTCCACCGCAGAGATGGTGGCATGGCTGCACAAGATAGGAGGAAAGGTGGGAAGCCTAAACTCTATGAGGTCCGGGGAGAAGAGAATGGCTGGCTGCGTGGACACCGCTATGAATCGATGCTCATTCTTGTGGAACTAAGGACATTGTGCTCGCCGCAATTCACGTCTGTCGTCCATCATAACCGCGCTGCCAGTTGATACTATGCGAGGCGGTTCCAACAGGATAGAAACGCGCGTGTCTTGCGCGCGTAAAAAGCAAGCCGACGCTATTCAGCAACTATTAGGAGCCCGTTGCGCGTGCCAACTGCACAGAAAGCGGCCTTGGGGAGAGTGTGATGTCGTGATGACTGGGCCATGGGCGCCTCAGGTAGGCTCCTGATTGGCCCGAGGGCGCCTAGGCGGCTGAGAACAAGACTCTTGACGCCAGACGCCGTGCTGACGGTTACAACGATGCAACGCAATGCCACGATGTTACATTGAATGGAAGAGATCATAATCCGTGTAAGATAGATGCAGTTGGTCGGATGCACGCTTGAAGAGCGCCATTGCGCATGTCCTTCGGAATGGCGAGCGAGGCGAGGCATTCACAAGCCGGTATGAGTTGGTGGCCATCTAACTTTTGTGAGACTCCTGGCTGTCCGTCATACTTGCAACTGGTCCCAAGTTTTGCATTAGCGTGTTCAATCTCGCCCATCTAGTCGAGACGTGGGCGCCAGATTCATTGCCCTGAGTCTCCTGGCCCGTGTCTGCCTCGTGGCCTCGAACGCCTACGTAGTCTTCTCGACGGCGAACTTGAGTGAGCCACATCGAGCTCTTATCTAGAATCAAGACATCACTGTACGTTGGATCATAGTCAGGCCGCTCGGTCGCTGTAGCGACCCACCATGTGCCTGATGTGAGATTGAAAGCAGCCGGGGAAGATGGCCCACAGAAGTCTTCGACGACCGCATGTGGAGCCGCTACAGAAAAGCTGTTGATATGTCGAGTTTGCTGCCCAGTGACGACTCATGGGCGCGCGTTGGGCGGGCGCAACGTTGGGTCTTCCCACGATGCCACCAAACCGCGCCATTTAGGCTGTGGTGATCGTGGCAGAGTCTTGCTTGAAGAGCCCAGGTCAGATATCTGGCCTCGTAGGTTGTATCGGGCGTAGTGGGTCAAGGCTGCGAGGTACGTACTCAGTAAGTTACTACGGAGGTGAAGTAAAGGCTGCTTTTTGGGTCGCGTGGTCAAGTTGCAGTTGCTATACTACAGCCTGTCTCCTGTTCGACCGAGCCACTCTGTACTGTCGAGTCGTCTGTTAATGCATGAGGCGCACAGTCGTTAGGATTTGCCCGGAGCTTGCTGCGACGGGAGTGAAAAGGGAAAGTCACCATCGTGAGGGTGCTGGTTCTCAGCTGAAAGTCCGGTTTCGTAGACCCGTCTTTGCCCGCTGATGGCTGTCTTTTCGAGGGATTCCCTGAGACCAAGAGAGAACAGGCACGTCCCGGTATATGTGTGGATGACAGGCACTGGATCATTTCAACCGGGCAGCACGAATATCAGATTCATTTTGAAATTCTATGCCTGCTGTTTCAAAGACATGAATGGTGGGTAGGGGGGGGGGGCCAAAGCTGCGGCAAATGGGTGGCAGTGACCGGAAATATGGCAAAGAACGAAATGGTCGGACTGTTGGGCTTCGAGCTCGGACCATATGCCTGAAGGCTTCTGGGGATGGTGTCTCAGCCTGGTCGGAAACGAAGCAGGCTGGTCGCGAAAGCTGATCAGACAGTGACAGTCGTTCTATTCTGTGGAAAGCGATCCAGGATGAGGTTGATTATTGTCCAATGCTGGACCTTGTACAGCCATCGTCCCACCATGGATGAAGTTGGGGATCGAAGACATCGCCAGTCTGTGCGCATGAAGTTGCCATACCCCTCCCCTTCCCCCTTATGCAAGACCACTCATGTGACCTGATACGGCCGCGCGCAATCGTCACGGCTGGCCTCACTAGCACTTCGGGGTTCATACGATGGAGCACATGAGTAGAATCACCCACGGCAGCTCAGACCAGATGTAGGATGGGTGCACAGTACATGAGGTTGAGCCTCGGTGCGAACAGATGCGACGATCGTCGGGGGGGGGGGGAGGTCCAGGTCAAAGTCGGTTCCGCAGCTTTGGCGAATGCGGGACAGGACTTCCCCTGGACAACAAACTGGCCCCGATGTCAACAATACCCCCGCAGACGGATTGTTTTCCTAATGAATATGAAGTCTCAATACGAGCAGTAGGTAGAATTCCGACTGGCAGGTGAGCGAGATGAAGTGTCGTCCAACCTGTGGAGCACCTTCGGTAGGAAGCTGGGGGAGTCCCTGGTACATGGACTGGCGCTGAAAGAGGATTCCGAGATGGATCCATGAGCGCGGTGCCGAAAGGAGACAAGCGAGAGCCGGGGAGGGATTCCGCGATATCAGTCCAGGCCAGCACAGGCAAAAGCCCGTTGCCATCGAGATGAATCGTCCCGAGCCCATATCTGGAGGCGGCTCGATGTAGTTAGATAGTCGTTGGATGAGGGTCCATGTTGGACAAGGGCAAGGACGAGCCCGGTCATGGAGATGAGATGGGTTTAAATCAGCGAGCGGAGGTGGACCTCGGGACGAGAGAGCCCTGGCTTGTTCATAACAGGTAGAAACGAGGCGATTTCTCGCGAGGAAGCTCGATAGACGATAAAACCCCTGGGAAATCACGCTTATGTAAGGAGGTCGTCGTCGAAGCACGGGCCACCGCGCAACGGTCGAGCCCACTAGCCTACACAAGAGCCAATAGACGCTCTTTCTCTTGAGCAGGGAGATCCTTGGACAGACCCGCGGAATCGACGCCTTCTCTTCCAAGGTTGTTTGCCATCACCACTTTTCATCTCCATACCACAACCTGGAGGACATCTGACGACAACACACCATTGCATTCAGCGATTACCAATCGATGACCCTGGTGAAAGATCCGGTTCGTGCATTCCCCTCGCTTCAGACGAGGCCCACAACGGGCTTCGAAAAGCGCGCTCATCAGTCACCGTTCCCGCCAGCGTTACCATGTACCGTTGCCATGAAGGAATCAGGACCATTAGAGCCTGCGCCGACGAGGAACGCCCTGGCCCTTGCCTCATTGCACAACCGATCTTTTCCGACACCCGGCATTCCCGGAGAAACAGGACCCAGTATTGCCAGTGTGGCAGTCCGGGCCAAGTCTAGATGACAGTCGTCCGGGGCGCTGTCAGATGGCAGCTGTTCAGCCACTGCACCCAGGCGGCTGTCGAGAGCAAAGCAGCCAACCCCCATTCAACATCGAGCACTGGCAGACGCCATGTCAGACCGCTTTCGAACCCACTGGCACCTACTGAGCAACACGCAGAGGACAAACATCAACCGCACGGGTTCTCGCCAGCTGCTTCGTTCAGCATCTGCCGGGAGAGTCTTCATGATGGATCCGCAGGCCAATTTCCACTCTGGAGACAGTCTTTTGCCAACTGGCCTGCTTTGTTGCCATCATTTTCGACATCTGCTTCTACAGTAGGTTCCAGGCGCCCCTTACCCATCTCCAGCAGTGAGGGACGGTTGGCTACACAATCGAAAAACTACGCCTCAGAGACCAGGAAGAAAATATGCCAGGGTATTTGACTCTCCAGGAGTACACGCGTACAGTTCATATCTCAGGCAGCGCTCCAGGGCATGAAATGCAGATGCCTGTGCTCCACTGCTGCCCTGGATCACTACCTGGTCGCAGTAAGAGCGGCACCGCGAGGCCAGGTTTCCGAGAACCAACATTGCACTAGACGCGGTACCTCCCGGCGTTCGTTCCACGGGTTGACGGGTGGTCTGGGCCACGGCAGATCTGCCAAACCCTCACCCAGCGAGTCACAGCCCAGGGTAGACCATCCATGTTTGTCACTCACTCACCACAGTTGATTGTACGGCAGAAAATGTTTTTTTCAACACGGCTTATTCTGCTCACGTTGGTGTAGTGTGAATATCGTCATGCTGTCGTCCATATCATGTTCTAATTCTGTCTGATTCGTTCTGGTGAGATGGCGTCAAATCCTCTCGCAGAAGGATGGAGCTCTGCCAGTTGGACGTTCGTTTGCACGTCTTCTCGAAGCTTTCCAATCACCACAATCTCCATATCACACTTCGGAACCCCAGCCTGACCCATGTCTACAGCTAAGTTCCAGTCTCCAACAGCAGAGCTGCTATTATGGCCAAGGTCATCCACACTCAGAACAAGGCAGCGATGGTGCATTCGAAATTCATCCAAGCCATATGTCCATTCTTCACAATCTACATACAAAGGTTGCTCTCCCTAGAACCAGCGATTTCGCTGCTTCAAGAATCCGACGTGGCCGTCATTGGCACCGAGGTTCTGCGAAACGGAAGGTCAAACCCACTGTTGACGGCCAATGGATGAGACTTGAAAGGCCGTACCTAGTCTGCCGTCACAGCAGTTAGCCTTTCAGGTTGATCCTTCTGCTCCCTGTCAGCAGCCTGGTCCAAGAGTGCTGCACGACATCTACATGGGGCACACTGATGTACCTCATACATATCTTGAAGAGAATGACCAACCACCGCGCTCGAAGGCCTACCACGGCATGACGTCGACTCGCAAGAGTTACATGTCGCGAAGCTGGCTCGGACACTCGGGTACGAATCCTGACAATGGGATCCTGGTCCCCCCCCCCCCACCAACGCGATCAGTTGGAAGCGGGAACAGCTTCTCGAAAGCCTCATTTTCTGACACGTCTGTCTTGGACAATACACCACACAACTCGACACCATGGGGGCCAAGTCTGGACACCTAAGCAAGGAGTCCTCTGCGATACTTCAGGGAGCATCGACACAGCCTCAGGAAACAATGCGCGCTGTGCGCTCTGCGTCGACAAGTCGCAGATGAAGCCTGAAATCAATGCAGTCTGACCGATGGGGGTATCCAAATGAGCCAACTGGTACGTACATCTGTACCTGGGTCTCGTGTAAGTTTCCGAACTGCGGTATTCACAACGGCCCCGGCTGTCTTTGTTAACTGCCAGATCCCTGTCTCATACTGATATTGACAGCTGCAGGGTAAGACAGGCCACAGCATGCGGAGCTAACTGAGATCAGAAAAATGACAGAAACGGATCCCCGGCAGGAATCAAGAGGATCTTTGATACTGTACTGACCCGGAAAGTGAGCGTATCCACAGAACGGTGGGACCTCTCCACGCCCCGGCATATCGATGCGTGGACCAGGGTCGACGGCCAGGCTAACCTCTGTGCCGCTGCGGCCCGTATGTTTCTCACTTGTGTGTACAGCCTTGGAACCCAGCATGTACTCCTCAAGTATCCCCACTACCCTACCACCTTTTCCTGCTGTGGCTCACAAGTCTTCGCAGTGGTGTCCGGGAAGTCCTCTCTCGATCACCCCCAACCCTCGTGACGTACCCAAGCCCGGTTCGCCGCCAACGACCCAACCGAGAAAATATACAGGAGTCATCGGCATCAAGTTCGCTGCCTCCATTCTGTATACTACTACACCGGGTGAATTCTTGAGCACCACGAAGATACTACCTCTCGCACCTCCACCTGCTACTGCATATTTGCTGACCAGAGGCTCAACATCTGTCTATCCGATGGTGTCACACAAACATATAAAGCGGCCACCATCTTCCCGGATTCTCAGACTTGCAGTTGGACATCATCATCACCATCTACTTCCTCTCTTGCGATCTTCGATCCTCAACAGCACAAAAAAACTCACATCTGTCATCTACGCCGTTCTCAGCAAAACTTAATACCTTCTCACCCCAGCTCACCTCCTGCTACCTCGTCCTCGACCTGATCCCCGGACTCTCCCCAGCCACTAGCTCTCCTCAACGAGCTACGAAGCTATTCAAAAACACCACCATCACCATGTGCCGCATTGTTCGTCGAATCTACTCCTGCGGGAAGATAATTGAACAGCGATACTGCACCAGTGGTTGCGGTGGAGTCTGTGCGAACCCGGCCATCGAGACTCTTCGCCATGACTACCCTTGCGATGATGCCAGCCACCCGCACTGAGAGAACGGGCCTCTTTCCAATCACCTGTCGGCTCTTGCGTCCACTTTATGTAAGTGAAATCCATCTATATGGGTGCTTTCTCCGGTCCAAGCTGACATATGTTCGTGCCAAGTGCAACGAACAGTCTTCTCGTCAGATCACTAGACCCGAGATAATAACGAGCAATCGTTGATCGTCTTTCTCACCATGGCCTGCGCGCGCTTTGGCGACAGTTTCCCTATTTTTTTCTTCTTGTCATCTGGGCTCACGTAGGGAGGGATGGTAATGATGGGGTTCTGGACTTGTCTCATTTTCCTCTGGACACTTCGTCATTTCGCGACCAGCGCTGCGCTGGACGGCGGGAAGAAGGAAGCACACACACTCTCTCTCGATGTATTTTGGGGTTTTGTTTCGGATGAGAGCTGATCATGTTCCCCCTGATACCATGCCGCACCGCACTTCTCTTCTTTTGGCGGACCAGTTTTTCCACTTTTCCTTTTTTCCTTGCAGATTAGACGAGGTTTCCCATACAATCCAGCATCACTATACATCCCTCTACGCACAGCGAGCATCACCACTTTTGGGTTCACATGTGACATGAAAATCGGCGGCCTTACTGACTCATGTCGTGAGCTCGCAGACATCCAATATTCTGCCTGGACTTCTGGAGCAGATGACGTGGCTGTAATGAGGCTGGAGAACGACGTTGCAACAGGCCGCAGAGGATGCGGCCAACAGCGCAGGTGGATCGCGTCTAACGGCGAATAAGAGCAGAATTCCAACACACGCTAATTTTATTCTGACTTTTGACCCAGAACCCAAAAAGCAGAGGCAGCTGCGTCCTATGCAGATCTAAAGGTGATACTGCTGCTGTACTTGTGCGTGGTGCTGTCCCGGGGTACGGGTGTATGTCTCTTCTCTCTCACCAAGAGATCCGGGCTAAAAACAGTGGACACGGTAGTAACAGACCAATTCCAAGCGGAATTGTGTCCACAACCCACAGTCCACGGGTGACAGTGACAGTGCGTGTGCGTGTGTGCGTGTGTGTG
>MUZJ01013398.1:0-11528 GCA_003012975.1 Juglanconis juglandina | reverse complement strand
GGGGAGGGGTGTGTTGGATTGGAAAATATTGTGGTAGAGTATTGAAGTCGTTGACTAACATAAATCCAAGGCTCAAGCTACCAGCGATGAGAAACTTCTCTGTTCGAGGCTTGGTCATATTCCAAACCAAAATCCAAGGCAACATAGCGAAGACCAAATCCACCACTACACTTCCCCCTTCATGTTCGACATTGTCAGCGTAAATGCTTGCCAAGCCTGGGGCGGTCGAGAAAGAGGATCAGGGAGGTATCTCACAAGCAAAAGTAAAAGGGCACGCCGTCGCCTTAATGCAGGTTCCCTGGATACGATAATCCCACGAAGATGCTGCAGGTGTACATGCGACCCATACCAGTATATCACAGACTTTCAAACCCGGCATATCAGCATGGCCCACCACCGGTCAATTTCAAGACGATCCTGAGGGTTGACTCGTCCTTCTGACCGCGGATAGCATGCCTGGACTCACCAACACACGGAAAAGTGAACACACTGATTGTGCAAAGAACCAAGAGTTTCTGCCACCTCTCGAACACCAGGCGGAGCAAGAAGAAACCGACCGCAGCTTTTGCAGCAAGTGTTGCCAACGCCCCAAAGGTTGATGCTACCTTGGAGAACAAGGCCGCCGCCACTCGATCGTCTGGTGCCAAAGTTTCAACGTTCTGGCCTAGACCGCGCACACTGAGCGCAATACTTGGAGTCAGTCACCTTAACTACGTATTCGTAGATGGAAGGGAAAGCTCGGGAAGGGGAGGGACCAGGAGGGGGATGAACCAAGAAGGGTTGGGATGATAGCACTCAGCTACGCGCGCGAAGTTGACCTACGTGGCAATCTGGAAGAATATCACAATCAGAACTATGAACAACTGGCCATGTCTGTCGTCAGCTTGAGTATTTCGAGCCCGGGGGAGAGGACTAGCTCACAAAAGCCGAAAAGAAGGCAATATCATCTATGCCATATACGGACACGTATCGTATGCGGGTGTAGAAGCGCAGCAGCACAAAGATAGATATCAAGCTTACGAAACTCCAGTGGATGACCATAAACTCCGTGGCCTCAGATCTTGCCATTTCATAGCCGTTTGTATCCACCCAAACCCTACATCAAGGCTGATAAAATCGAGGGTGGTAGCATTTCAACCTTGGGTTCCAGGAAGGTATCCCTAGGTATAAGTTCAACCTGCCATCAAGTGCGAGGAAGGGAGAAGGTTCCCAGTCGTGACGAAAGCGGACAGCACGGGGCCACCTCGATACTTTCCCGGCTGAACAGCCATCCGACGCGGCCCAGACCACACACACGGTATAACCAACGTCTTATTCAACACCGGATGCGATCTTGCACCCCCCCCCCTGAAACAACTAGGACCGAAACCCTCCCACGGTAAAGACGGGAGCGAGGCGGCTTCTTGTTCACTCAATCCGGAGCCAACATCAACGAATGGCAGATCAGTCCCATTTTGGGATGATCTATCTCACCAACAGTGTACAGGATGTTGGGAAGTCAAGTGTCTTCCGCGAACAATGCCCGGTAAATCTTCGGGACGCCCTTCTAGCTGCTGACTTTCAGCTACCTACCCAAGCAGCCGTGAATCACCTTCCAGATACCGTTTCGTAGAATAACCTTGTGTGATGACTGAGAATGGGATCGTCGACTTCGGGACAGTTGGTGTCCTGCTTGTGCGAGTCCCTCGCAGAGCTCAGTTTAAACGAGGTAAATGGCATGGTCTGGGAGCAAACGGTGGCCAACCAAGTTGGTGTATGGTCCTCTGATTATGACCGATTCTTGTGCGCCGCAGGCGAACTTTCATGGCCCTCCTACATGGTATTTCTTCAAAGAAAAACATCTTCATTGGTCCCCATGGCTGCTGCAGCACAAATGTTTGTCATGTAATTTCCAATCCCAGCCATGAAGAATTCCCAACCCCTGGCTGTGAAACGTGAAAGTACACAGCCAAGCGGGCGTCTCATTCCACTACGACATATTCCAGAATGTGGAAGTCCGTGTCCAGGGGTGGCTGTCGTTTGGTTCGGTTGTCGTCCTCCTGCAGCGCGCTTAGTGTGCGAGGCATGTATGGCCTGCAGCGGTAAGCCGGGGATGCTTTGTGTGGAATGGCGTCTATGTTGGTCGGTTTGCAGGAAACCTGCTCCCTTCATCCCCGGTACTTATTCTGGTCCTCCGCTCCTAAATTCCCGGTGTCGTCGTCCCGAGACTCTGGTCCTCGGGTCCCGGGCCGTCCGAAGTCTCACGAACTAACTGGCTTGCAAGAGGAACCCCGTCTCATCGCCTTGGTCCCGAGACAAGCGACCTGTTGAGCATCCCTCACACGGTCTCGGCTGACTCGAGTCTGCTGCAGGAAGACCATCGAACCTATTCCTCGCACGCCCCATTCCAGTACTTAGTTACTTGATCCCGCTCCTCGTCCCAGAGTGGCGTCTCGCGCCCCGAGGTGGGTTGGAAAGGCGATGAGGGTATGCTCGATGGATGAAGTATCCACGAGATAACTTGTGATGACCTCCTATTGCGAAACCTTGTGTGGATAATCTCCCGGGTTGGTTTCATGTGGACAGAAGGTTGGGTGGAGGATGTGCGTATCGTGGTGACAGTATTTAGATAAACAAATGGTCGCGATATTGGGAGGTCCATCATGCAAGTCAGTCACGGTCTCGATGAGGTCACATCAGAGGTCTGTCACTTCCAGACAAATTAAGCGGATATTTGCGGCGGATCAAACCACCCCCGAACGTCGTATACCTGATGAATCTGCTGCTCTCCTCGTGTTTCCGTCAAAGATATGAGAGGACTTGACGCCGGGGCCTGGAAAAGCTGCGATATCGTGATAAGGTATCTCATCAAGATCATACAATCCTAATTACATTCTCCCATATAGCCCCCCAATGCCCAATTAGGCGGGTGTCATGCTTTCCTCCCATACGTAACCCACAGATTAAAATACGCATGCACCCTGGTATCCTGCCACTCGCTATCCACCTGGGCCGAGAACTCCTCGACCTGCTCCTTCGTCCAGCCCATGAACCGCGTAAGCAGCGCCATCATCATGGCCTCCAGGCCGTCCCTGAAGTTGATCGCCGTCCTGCGCCCCACCTCCTTCCACTTGGCTTCCCGTGGCCACTCGTTGATGGGCCACTTGTACGGTATGCGTACGATGTCCACGAATCCCGCCTGGTGCATCATATCACCTGCACGCTCGCACGTCGTGAGTGTGAAGCCTGACTTGTCGCCCGCTTCCACCATCAGATCGCTCCATCTTTTGATGGCACTGTCTGCTGCCATGGTGTTGTCATCACAGTAGAGAGGAAATTGGATGTCTTGGATCTCGAGCCAGCCGTTGGAGGTAAGATTTCTAGAAGATCATGTTGGTGGCGTGTTCATTAGATGCCGGTGAGCATCGGGGGAAATGGAGTGGAAACGTCCGCATCTCGTAAAGAACACTTACTCGTGGACTTGTCGGTAGAAATTTTCCCAGTCCCTGAACGCGCCGGTCATCATCAGGGCGTGTATGTAGTCGAATGGGTAGCTAAAGTTCCAGGGTTCCTCCAGATCATCGATTTCGAACTGGACATTGGGTGGCTGGCGAGCTTGTTAGTTTCTCCACCATTGCATAAGATATATTTGCAGATTGGGGGCTCACGACACTTTCAAGGCGTTAGCATCATCAACCGACAGAGCGGGGAGACCAGAACTTACTATGCTGGCTGAACGGGTGACAGATCCACTCCAATTACCTGCATGTACTTAGCATCGCATGCATGGGAGTAGCTCAATGTAGTAAGGGCCTACCTGTGACTCTGGATGCATCTCAGCTGGAAAAGCAAAATGGTCAGCATAGGGCTAGACGGGGGCTGACCAGCCTCAGAGCCTTACCGAAGTCTAACGCCCAATAGCCTGGCGAGTTGTCAGCTCAATACTTCGCCTGGAGCAGCTACCGATCGATGTGTCACCAAACTCACCGACACCGCATCCGACGTCCAAAACTCTGTTCAACTTGGTAAATGGTGCGAAGGATAGGTGGTTGTCGAAGGTCAAGAGGCACAGGTCATATTGGAATACTGTCTTGGGGTCAGTCATGCCGGCCCAAGGCTCCGTAATTGCAGTGACCTACTTTGCCTATCGAGTTCTCGCTGCTTGAGGTCAGTCTGACGGAAGCAACATGTTGAAAGGGGGGGGGGGGGATCACCTCGTCAACGGGAAGAACATATTTTCCTTCCTTGTATCCATGGTACTTTCGACCATTTTCTTCCATATTCCTCAAAATGGACGATCTCAGGGATGCCGTTGAAGAGAAGAGAGACATATCCTATTCACGATGCTCGTCAGAAATATGCGAGATTCATCCGGCTATCTGGGTACTTGCAGAGCCGAGTGCTGAGTCCGCATCTGAGAACAAGGATTGTCTGTCCTGATCGTAAAATAATCATTAGCTTGAGCTGCGCTTATGACCAGAGTGCGGCCAGGCGGGGCTCCAGAAAGGAACAGTCCATACTCGACGTACATCCTCAACCACCGAATCGTCACTGTGGCTATCTGGTTCGATGTGACCGACCCCAAATGATAGGGGGTTCATCTCGTCCCCCATGTCTAATGCAGTCGTGCCGACGACCAACAAGTTGGTATGCGTGACACTGATGAACCGAGGTAGAGAGAGAAACGCAGCGGCCCTCGACGCCTTTTCAGTGGAGTTGACTGGATGTCGGGCTCGAGGCTCAAGGAAAGCCTGCGCGGAGAACGCGAGCCACAGAGGCGTGGAAAGCCAGAACTGAGCGGCGGTCGTAGCATAAACTCTAAGACTCGAGGGAGATCCCGTGAGATAAAATGCGTAGTCGCGGTGAGGGGCCCAGGACGGGGCGAGTGAGCGATACGGCGGAGCAGCTGGTGGCTGCAGATGTCAAATCTGTCAAAATTTTGGCGAGTGCGAAAATGCAAAAGATTGCAGAGAAGCGAAAGCACCTAGACAAGACAGGATTGGCGGGTGCGTTGAGTCCTGGTGTCCCGAGCAGGAGCATCGGTGTGTGATGATGTGTGTGGGTGCACGCGCCGAGTTGCACGGCCTTGGTTGCCGTGAGTGAGCCGCCCTAACCACGGACCAGCCAACCAGATACCGGAAAGGCTCAGGAACGCCGTCGGTGAGCCGTGACTTCTAGACGAGCGAGGCACAGAATAGGGTAGGAAGAGCGGGGGAGAATGGCCCCAATCCAGGTGTTAGAATAACAGAGCGCAGGCGGCGCCGGTGTTCAGGAAAGATCACGGCAGGAGGACGGGGCAGGATGCCAGAGTCCGCAGTTGATCTCTGCAAATTGATAGGTTTTGACGCAGGTGAGTCGGTCTGTATCACGAAGAGTTAGATAGACGAGCGTATCAGCAAAAGGCGTGTTGCGTATAGCTGCTTAAGCGAGAGAGATAGCTCGGTGTCCCTGCTACCAACGAAAGGGCGACGGATGGCGATAACGTGGGGTCATTCTTGTATATATAAAAAATTCAAAAAGGGCGGCCAGCGGGAAACTAGGAAACCCGAGCGCAGGACAATCCAGCGAGATCTCACTCAACCTCTCTTGGGTTGCATCGTGTGCCCCTTCTAGGCGAGGGGATGAGAGGCAGACGGGTGCTGGGTAAAGCCGCTACGCGCCGTGTTTGCTATTTCGGGCGAGACAAGCTGGCAAGGTGGTCCAACGAGGAGAATAGGCGAGAAGTGGATGGGAAATGGCGTTCCTCAAGCAGTCAAGGTAGTAGGTTGAGGTGAGCAAGAATGCGAATGAGACGCCGAAGCGTAACGGCCTCAGCATGCAGAGTATTGGTGTCTTTATATTGGACCGCGTCGTATCCGAATGTAGCAGCGCAACGTTGGCCTAGGGTGAAAAGGATGCACCCGAGACAGATGTAGGAGGAGAAAGGGCTGTCCTTGTAGGTCGATGGTAGCCGGTGATCATGATCAGAGCTCCATATTCGGTCCCGAACACAAAGCGCGGGACGGCCTGACGGTCGGAGATGACGAAGTATTTACAAAGAGGGATCCGGACCTAGCCAGGGCGGCCCGAGAAGAGGCTGTCTCTACCGGAGCCGAAGTTGAAGCCAAAGCCAGGGCGGGGCCGTCGTCGACCAAGACAGAGGAGGCAAATTCTGAAATATAGGCCAATTCCTCGGTATAGTATGAAGATGAAGATGAGATGAAGATGAAGCCTCGAGTACTGGCTCCGTACAGCAGAGTGGCGCGCGCGTGAGATGGGAGGTTGGAAGCCGAACACACTCGATCTCGTGAGGCCACTGGGAAAGACAAAGTCGGACGTAGGCCGCAGCGCACTATCGCGAGCGAAGGAGGTCAAAGGCACGACAAGACCAAAGCCACGAGACGGCGAGAACATTAATGGAGGAGGGTGGGTTAGGTGAGACCGCTTATATAAGCAGACCGGTCCTGTGCTCTCGACGTCACGACTTCGACTCCCACACTCGAAAATGGAGATTCACTTTCAGAAACCTCCCACCTCCCTTCACCAAACCCTATCCGATCCGTCGGCTCCTGAACATCTCGCTATACGTCAGTGGACTCCGTATTCGTGTGGACTGGCTCCGGGTTGCCGACGACGGAGCACAGAAGATCATTCATGTGCTCTGTCCCCAGATGGGCAGATGGGCAGCTTCTATTCTGGCTTCTCTTGTTCTTCTTCACATGACACCTTGGACCTCGTTGGCATTCGTCTTCTTGGGCTCTCACCGGAGTGGCACTAGTGGATACACGACGCATTCTTTACGCTTCCGAGAATCGAGAGTGCCTGGGTCCTTGGGTCCTTGGGTCCTTAGCATGAGCTAAGGGTCGCCGATGTGACGGCAGGACACGACACCGCAAGCACCGCTGCCAAACCCAACGGCTTCTCTGCTAGTGGCTGACAGGTGGCGTGGTGTCGTGACGGCGGATCTAAGGAATCCTTTTGTCGACGGGCGCAAGTAGCATCGTAACTCTTGCCCACTGCTTCGCCAGGCACTGCCAGGCTAGACCTGTGACAAACCTACAATCCCAGGTAGCAATTGGCTGCCCGAGCCTGATCGCTTTACTCCCCGCTATGTCAAGTGGCACCATCGGCATCGCCATTCCGCCAGCAGCGGCCCAAACCGCCTCGACTCGGCCCATTGGCAAGGCATTACTTTCTTGGGTACGGAACACGACGTACTCTTGATATTGGATCCCCAGAAAGACGGGCTGTTCTTTTTCTGGTCAGCGACGCTGTACGGCAACGACCGACCGTGAGCTGAAGTTTCCCCAACAGCATGTAACCACTCCTCTGCGGCTTGCATACGGAGCTGCGGTACGAAGTTTCCATGCACGGCGGGACACAACAGACTAACACATGGCCACTCTGAGCACCTCATCATCACCAGAACCGTGATGGTGGGATTTGTCCCAAGTACCGGGCATACCTTGACGCTTTTCACTGTTGAAAAAAGAGACTTGTTGTCATGTTCGGCTGCGGGTTGTCAACACACCTTCTGAAGCCGAATATCTCCGATTAAGGCTCTCCAGTCACCAAGTGCATCTCATGGGATTCTGCATATCGCAATCTCAAGCTACCTGTAGGGTTCGATACGAAAGCACAAGGGTTGAGATGTGTGGTAGACCAACAAGGGGGCACTACTGGCGTACTATGTACCACACCGCATCCAGCGTCCAGCGTCCAGCGTCCAGCGTCCAGCGTCCAGAGCCCAGACCCCAAGTTCAAGGTTCTTCCTTTTCCCCTATTTACATGGGTGGGTAAGGTGGGTTGCTTTGCAGACTCTGTTACCGCTTATAATTCGTCAATTCCAGGACGGTCTTGCTCTTTGGCTTGTTGCAGCTTCATCAGACCAGCAATAGCTCTGCATGCGAATCTGCTAGTGTCATCATCGTCATGAGCATGAGCGGCCAGCTTCAACAGGTGGAGGCTTAGAGTATATTCCCAGTCGTCCGTCTCTACTACGGCCCCAAGCACACCCACCCTTGCCGTCATATTTCCTTTCCGTCGGATTGGTCTGTCTGATCGAGATGTTCCTACCGGGAAGATATCCCGAGGCCAAGCTGCTAGGAGTGGCCAAGCCCTTCACCTTGTTTGGTACACCGAGGCCATTGCGCGTTGATAGATTCCTGTCACGTTGGGAGAGACGGGAGTTTGACAGGCAAGACAGGGTGTCATATTCAAGAACTCGCACGCCTGCTGCATTCCCTCTGGCCTAGTGATCCTGGTCCAAACCAGGTCTCGCAGAGGTACGGAGAAGACTGGTTGTGTTTCTGTACCTCAGTGTCATGAGGAACGAGCGAGAAGTCCCAGTCACCAATCTTGACCTTAACCCAAAGTCACCTTCCCCGTCCGTCCTGCATGGTCACTTCCCTGTGTTCCTTCCGCTGTCTGCAAGTCATACCGAAAGGGACATGATGTACTGTACATGGCATGGCAGGCAGGGCTTGTTCCAACTGCGACTTGGCTAGAGGCTAGAGAGCTTCGTCCCATGTCTGTCCGTTCAAGGGGGTGAACGCCCACCATCACTCCACACACTCAGTCATGCTCCGTCTCCAGACTGTCGGATCCATTCCGTCCATCCTAGATAAGCGAGACCTTGTTTGATCACGAATCTCTTTCTTCGCCGATCTTAAATTGTCTCGTTCCGCTGATCGTCCAAACTCTACCCAAACTACCGCCTCCTCTTCCGAACACTACCGCAACTTCTCTCCACAATTCCGTACACCAAAGCATGGCAGTCCTTGACCATCTTCTCCTGTCCTCTGGGGCAGCGGGCACTTCCGGATTCTCCCTGACGAATCTCGCCGTCCTCTTGGTGCTAGGTCTGTTTGGATACTACTCCATCTCCACCTACACCACATACCGGCGTCTGAGACAGGTCCCGGGCCCAAGGTCGGCTGGGTTCAGCAAGTGGTGGATGCTGCGTAACACTCTTGGTGGAAGCATGCATCTGGCCCTCAAGCAAGTCTGCGAAACCTATGGTAAGAGGCGTTAAACCAAAAACCCCGTCTCCAAACCCTCGGGTCGTACCTTCATCTGTACCAGATAAGACATGCAGATAATCCATCTGACACAAGTGTCCGAGACATTTGGAAACATCTGTCACAGGTGCCACCGAACCAAGCAGGCACACTCTGTCAGAGATGGAGTTCGCTCTAATTGTTCTATCCAGGTCATACCACGCGCATCGGCCCAAACATCCTCGTGACAGATGACCCCGAGGTCATCAAGCGCCAATGGGCCGTCCGGTCCAAGTACAAGAAATCGGACTGGTATGATGCCGTTCGCTTCGACCCGAGTCGTGACAACATTATCTCGCTGAAGGACGACGAGCAGCACAACGCGCTAAGGGCGAAAATGGCTGCAGGAGTAAGCGGCCGTGTACCCAGGACTCTCCCTGATTCGACAGGAATCCGCTAATACTTGCCTGTGTGTAGTACGCCGGCAAGGAGAACGAGGGCCTCGAGCGCGGTATCGACAAGGGCATCATGGCATTTGTCAATCTGATCGAGCGCAGCTACGTCTCCGAAGGAGCCATCTACCGGCCCATGGACCTGGCCCGGAAGGCCCAGTACCTCACTCTCGATATCATCGGCGACCTTGCCTTCGGGAATGAATTCCACCACCTTGATGAGGACAAAGATGTATTCGAGTACATTGAACAGACCGAGGCCAGCATGCCCGTGATGATGCTGTTCAGCGTATTTCCTGCGCTGGCAAGGCTGACACGATCGAGGCTTTTGCAACCTTACATGCCCTCGGAGAATGATCCTCATGGGTTTGGAAAGTTTATCGGGTGAGTGGTTCCCCAGTTGTGGTTTTATCATCTGTATTTCGTCACGTCGCGCAAACCATGTTCGCTGATGGGGGTTTCGTCGTTCATCAACAGAGTTGCCAAGCAGGTAGTCTCCGAGAGACTTGCCTCGTCTAAGGCCAGCGAGCACAAAGACATGCTTGCGTCGTTCCTGCGGCACGGACTGACCCGGGAAGAAGCCGAGGGCGAGGCACTGGTGAACATCATCGCAGGGTCCGACACGACGGCAACCGCCATCCGTACAACGATGCTGTACCTAATGAGCTCGCCACAGGTCTACCGCAAGCTGGCGCACGAGGTGCGTACGGCGGCTGCGGAGGGCAAACTCTCGGACCCCATCACGGACGAGGAGGCCCGCGCGCTACCCTATCTACAGGCGGTCATAAAGGAGGGCCTGCGCGTATTTCCGCCCGTGACGGGTCTCATGCCGACGGTGGTGCCCGCCGGGGGCGACGTTATCCACGGGGTGCATGTGCCCGAGGGCACCGAGATTGGCTGGAGTGCGTTCGGGGTGCAGCACAACAAGGAGGTGTACGGGGTCGATGCGGAGACGTTTCGGCCGGAACGCTGGTTCGAGGCCAAGGACGAGGAGCAGCTGCGCGCCATGACCAGCACGTGGGAGCTGGTGTTCAAGTACGGCAAGTGGCAGTGCCTGGGCAGGTCGGTGGCGCTGATGGAGCTGAACAAGGTGTTCGTGGAGGTGAGCTGTGCTGCAAGGCTTCCTGGTGCTGTGTGGGCTGCAACTGATTGGTTTCTGTCCAGATCCTTCGACGCTACGACGTCGGCCTCCTCAACCCGCCTTCTCCGTGGAGCTCTTTCAGCGCTGGCATCTTCATCCAGTCAGAACTTTGGTACGTACAAGCACGTAGGATGAGCGGTTATGTACGGAAGAGGCTGCTGACGCACCACAGGGTGAAAGTGACACGGTATGACCGGATCTGACGGATTGCAAACCCTGGCGACAAAGAGTACCGTACATGTGCAAAGGCTGATTGAGCAACTGCGGGCTCCAGCAGAGCAGCATGAGAAATATGGGCAGGCAATGCATCTTCGCGTCTTTCTCCCCTAGTCGTTCTGCCTTCATATACCCGGGGTAGCACAGGATTGTGCATACCTTTCTATTGCATGAGCGATCATTGCTATTTTGTCTTGGCAGGCGATGTGTTGATGTGTTCTGCAAGCCTGGCTT
Source organism: Juglanconis juglandina (assembly GCA_003012975.1). Lineage (NCBI taxonomy): Eukaryota > Fungi > Ascomycota > Sordariomycetes > Diaporthales > Juglanconidaceae > Juglanconis > Juglanconis juglandina. The sequence continues at coordinate 528 of MUZJ01013398.1, read as the reverse complement.
CAATTTGCGGCCGCGCCTTTCGCTAGAGGAACAAGGCGCATGGGGGGGGGGGGATGCATAGCAGTTCTGTCATTCGGCTCCTATGCTCCCATTGGATACCAATGAGAGCCCAATTGGACCATTTCCGCGTTGTACCTGATGTGATGCTGCGTAGATGGGCTATATGAACACGTGTAGGACGAACATTGTACACAGAGAGGAGGCTGCGAGGGAGGTCTCACCCGGCTGCGAGACCCCTGTCCGGGGCCTGTAGATCCATTTGGGGGTTCGCCTCGCTTATGCAGCTTCCCGGGCATACCCTCAGGGCCCATTTCCTGTCACATTTCCTGTCACTGCTAAGCGAGGCCCCACCACCACCCACCACCACCCCACTATTACCCACTAGTACCCATTATTACCCACCATTGCTGCCCCTTGCTACTTGCTGCTTGCTGCTTGCTGCTTGATGCCTGACCCTGGACCACTTCCAAGTGGAACTGTTGACGACCTTTTTTTTCTTCGACATAGTACTTTGTACTGTTCATTATT
>MUZJ01013397.1:0-11521 GCA_003012975.1 Juglanconis juglandina | reverse complement strand
GCGATTATCGATACGAACTGCTATTACGATATACTTCGCAAAGTCGTCTAGTCGGTCTTATTTAGCTAGTTCGTCTTTAACTTCGTCCTTTAGTCCTTTATAGAACTGGGATATAAGAGGTCCGTCCTCCTATCCTAGGTATATAGAGATCTGTTTAAACTTAGCGGCGTATTCCGATGCTAATCGGGCTTATCTAAGTGCTGCAAGTTATCGTTCCGCTATTCGGTCTTCGTCGGGATCTCTAAAGGCATCCTTAAGTACTTCTTTAAAGTTATTAAACTTCCTAAAGATCTTCTTCGTATTATCTTCCCGGTCTTTCTCTTCGTTCTCTAGAAGGTCCCTTAGGGCTAGTTCGAACTAGGCTAGGGCGTCCCCTTCTAGGCGATATCCTGCAAATACTACTTTATCGGCTTCGTACTAGAACTATTATTAATAGTATAAGAAGTAGGCTCTATACTACGTAACGAATCCTTAAAGGGTTCCTTTAGTTCTATTAAAGGCTATCGGCTTATCTATCTTATAGACTCCTAATTTCTGCAAGATCTATAGGTGCATAATCTGCTGTTGGAGCTGGTTGATTTATTCGATTATCTGGGCGTTCGTAGGCCCATTAGTGCCGATAGTAGATGCGGTGGGATGTAACGACTCGTGGTGGAAGGTGCCACTGCGCCATAGATCAAAAGATCAGCTAATATTCGAACTCTCTTATTCGAATATTCCTTCCAACCGTATATATAGCCCCACACCTAAACCTGGGTCGTGACACTATCTCCCTCCTTATCAGCTTCGTCCCGAAGCTATAAGGATATACGGCTGACCCCCAGATCTTCACTAGCTGTTAGGAGACAAAGCCAACTAGCCTAGCAGTCGCGATCTATAAGCACAATAATTCTAAAATTGCCTGCGACGTCCAGGTGACTAACCTGAACCGTGCAGTTAAGAACAGAATTGCTAAGGCGGGACTCGAACCCGGGACCTTATCGCACCTAAGAGAGTTCGAATATAATATAACGACTCGTAGTGGAAGGTGCTACTGCGCTATAGATCAAAAGATCAGCTAATATTCGAACTCTCCTGTTCGAATATTCCTTCCAACCGTATATATAGCCCCACACCTGAACCTGGGTCGTGACACGTAGGCAATACCGACTAATTCTTAAGGATAAGGATTAGGTATTTAGCTTATAATAGTAATATAATAATTAATTAATAATAATACCTAATAAAGGCGCTTAGAGAGCTCGATTTAAGTATTAGAAAAGCTATTATTAGTCCGTTTAACCCCTAAAATAATAATATTCTAATACTTAATAAAGAGATTGCAAATAACGTAGAGGTCTTATAATATACTTACTTTATTAGAAAGCTAAACTTTCTAGTATTATATAGCCGGCCTAATTTAAATTAGGTTATAAGCGTATTAGCGCGCTATATAGTTAATCCTTTATAGGTATATTTAATAATAATAGTAAGAGTAGTAAATTATATTAAGTTATACTTAGACCTTATAATATAATATAGCCTATTAGCTTCCGATTACCCTTACTGCTAATATAACGAATTAGGCTTATTTAAAGCTATTAATATTAGCTATAATAGCCTTTATAAATCTAAATCTATTTAAGGGTAGGTTTTTTTATAACTAAAGACGCTATAAGCTAAAGGTCTAAGCTTTTAGCCGGTATACTATAATCTTTATAAGAGGCTAAAGTCGCCTTTACTAATAAGGTTGCTAAGGAGGTAATATAGATTCGAAGCTTCCTTATAAAGTTAGGCCTTATATCCGATAGGCTTATTATAATTTTAACGGATAATATAGGCATATTAAAATAAGTATCTAATAGTAGTATTACTTAGGGTATAAAGTATTATAAAGTCTATTAATATTATATTTATAAGGAGGTAGCGTATAGGAATATCGTCTTTAAAAAGGTTAATAAGGCAGATTACCTAATAGACGGCTTTATAAAGGCCCTAGCTAGGGCTAATTATAAGAGCTTTATTAATTTAGTAGGTTTAATAGATAGGGCTGCTATTTAGGGCTCTATAGTAGTTCTAGTTAAGGTTTTTCAATACTGCTAGGTATAGGTTTTTGTTTTTAATATTACGAAAATCTCGTAATACTAGGTCTTAGGGGCGTAGTAAGGAGGTATATAGAAACGCTACTACTCCTAAGGATCGACGGGGTATTAAGACTTCTAATATATCGGCTAATATACCGATATAACGTTATTATACGCGTTCGGTAGGGCTATGCACTATAGCCGCATATAGGTCAGCCCCGGCTATATTTCAGGTAGTCAGACTAGTAAATATGTACCGATGTCCCTTATGTCACTTTTGTCCCACAACTAGTACCTAATCTTCTGCCCTTACTTCCCCGCAAATTCGTAATCAGTGGCATACAAGTCGGTAATGATCGGCACAAGAGGCCGGGTAGTTTCATGAATAATTCCCCATCTTGTTGGTGCAGGTTTGGAAAGCGTAATCCCGAGCACTCACAACATCACCCCGCACAGATCGCAAGCTGTATCCGATATGGCTCCTCACGCAGAAAATGGAAATGGACAACAGGATGAGACCCATCCGTCAATAATGGCACCGTTGGAGCCAGGCATTTCCGATGCCGCTGCTAAAGAGCAGGTGCTTCGGTTTCCTACGTGAGTAGCGCGCGCCCGCCATTGAACGACCAGTCGGACTCGGCAGATTGACCGACAAATCCTATAGTGTTCCAAAGTTCGACGATTCCTACAAGGAGAGGGCATACTGGAAGGGTCGTCTAGCTGCTGCATTTCGGATCTTCGCCAAATATGGCTTTGATGAGGGCGTGGCGGGTGGGTGCCCGTCTATCACTGTGTTTGATCGCACCCATTCTCATCCGGTTTGACAGGACACATCACCTATCGCGACCCCGTCGAGCCTGATACCTTTTGGGTCAATCCATTCGGTACTGCGTTTGGCCTCATGAAGACTTCAGATCTCATCCGCGTCAATGAGGAAGGCAGAGTTCTTGAAGGGGGTGAGAACCGCCTCCTGAACACTGCTGCGTTTATGATCCACTCTGCGATCCATCGGGCTCGACCGGACGTCATGGCAGCCTGCCACAGCCACACAATCTACGGAAGATCTTTCTGCTCCCTGGGTCGGAAGCTGGAGACCATCACTCAGGATGCGTGCGCCTTTCATAATGACCACGTCGTGTACGAATCTTTCAACGGTATCGTCCTGGCGGCCGAAGAAGGCCGGAACATTGCACGCCGCGTCGGAGGTGCCAAGGCTGCGCTTTTGCAAAACCATGGACTGCTCACTGTGGGCCATACCGTGGACGAGGCCGTTTTCTGGTTCGTCAGTATGGATAAGTGTTGTCAGGCACAGCTGCTGGCTGAGGCTGCTGCTGGCCCTCGAGGAGAGAAGCCCATCGTCATTTCGGATGAAGACGCCGTCTATACTTACAAAACAGTAGGGACTCATAACGCTGGCTTTTTCTCGGCTAAGCCGCTCTTTGACGTGATTCACAAGGAGACAGGAGGGGATTACCTCGAATGATCGCCAAGTATCGCTCGCTCCTTCGACCAAGATTTGGACACTGATTTCGGCGCATGTGTACCAGGCTTAGAGAAGGCTTTGTGCACGAAACTGACTTTCATTAATGAAATACATATGGCATATTACAAAGTTTCGTCCTATGTATGTGTTCTTTGATACGTCTTTGAGCTCTGATTATCTGAAGCCCCCCCCCCCTGGGGCCTGAAACCTCACCCTGTGCCGCCCATGCTCGCAGTAGATCCAGAATCATCATGATGGTAATCACAATGATGGGCCATACCATACCATTCCCATTTTTTCCAGGTCGTCATTTATTGCCTTGATCTTGCGCAGGGACTGTCTCTGAACCCGCCGGGCGAGGCGGTTATTCTCGCATGTCATAGCTGCTGGACTTCACGAGTTTAGTATGCTTCCTTCAAACCGATCCCGAAGACTGTGTGAGGCGGGCCATTGCTACCTAGTATCGGAGAATTGGTTCCTTCGCCTCAGACGGGTACTACCTACTGAACTTGCTCTGGGGGGACCGGGGACTCTTTTTTTCAAATATGACAGCTACAAGCAGAAGCAACATGGGCTCTGCATGGGCCACTGACAAGATGGAGGAGGACTGCTGTGACCTTTGACCTCGAGGGCGCGGACGTTTAACATTGATTGTTCTTCGATGTTATTGCTGGCTCCAGTCATTGGCGCGATATGAATGACTTCATTCCTAAACCAGTGGGAAGAGATTATCACGAGACGCGAAAGGTCCATGACCTTTTGCGGACCGGAAGCCCCCTTCTGACGGCCTGGATTCTCGAAGAATCTCATCAAGCTCCCACGTTTCATATACGCTGGACTTAGACCACCCTGTGAATAAACTGTTGCAAGGACAAATGAATCGTAGTATACTAAATACAACAAAAATCGTGACTGGGTCTGAGATCTGGGATTTGATTGACCAGTGTACAATTACCATTCTTTGGCGAAGCCATCATGCCCGTCTTCGAAACCTCAACACGCGCCGCCACCTCCCCCATCGCCACCGAATCCGCCTCCTCCAGAGGATCCATCGCTATGCCCCCCATGATGGCCCCCACTATGGTCAGCATGGTGAAATCCTCCGCCGTAATTGTGTTGGTGATGATGTGACTCGTAATAAGCAGGACCGGCTTGCATAGCTTCCGAGAGGCCATCAGCTGCGTCCTTCACCCGAGATTTTCTCTGGTCTCCGTAGTTCTTCCGCGTGTTGCAATTGCTTCTACCGCCCGGATAAGCTGGTCTTGCCGCCATGGCATCTGTTCCCGTGTAGCCTGACTGTCGGTCTCGTGAGCATGACTCCACGAAAGGAAACCCAGGATTTGTGGCCGGCACATACTTTACCGAAACACATATTTGTTTTGTGATGACTTGAAAATAATACCTGATCGACAGTTTAGGACGGTCATCATTTTGCTGCATGGCAGCAGGTCTGCCTTATATAGGTACCTAGCCAGCCTCCAGGATAGCATCAGCCGCCCAAGAGGCCGACACGCGGCCGGTGGCATGCTGCGACGAGGCGTAATCCTTCGATAAGGTATTTCAGCGAAGCTGAAATCAATTAGCGCACTCGCTTGTCAGGCAGGGGTTTAGCTCTGCCTGGAGCGGCTGGGTAGTCAGCTCTCCAGCACAGCCACCATCAGCTCGCACGTTCACGAGCAGGATATCAATCGTCGACCTGATGATGATTATGCTGTGGCGCAGCACGCTGAGAACGGCTTCATCGTTCGTCGTTTACAGCGATAGTAATCCATGGAATGACGGCGCTAGCGACCGCACTACATGGGTGTTTTATAAGGCGAATTCGCCGACCGGGACTGGGGCTTAGCTGAGGTCTTCTTCTTCAAGGCCCATACAATTGATCAGAGCCCTCCAGCTTCTGTGTTCGGAATTCTGAGAGAACCACGGGTTTATGTCCAAGCCAGTCTATATTTGCTACATATAGTACTCTACTCACTTCCTATCTACGTTACTACTTACCCCCTTCTGCATCCATTTTTTAAATAAATAAAAATAACAGTTAACTATATAATTCGAATTACGAGTAGAGTACGGGTGGTAAATATTTGTTGCTTTTTAAGCTGTTAATACAGCTATGAAGGCTGTAACGGTTTCCTTCATATACTGGAGGATGCTCGAAAGCCTAGCACCCAAGATTGCACAGTGCCGTTAACAGAAAGAAAGCAAAACAATAGCCAAACCTTAGACTAGAATGAGTAGATGATGTCGAGATCATGAGAGCCTGGTGATGCCATCTGGTAAGTGCGCAAGGTACTAGTATGCGTAGGGTACTAATGAAGTGCGTTATATAATTTGGGACAGTATGTTCTAAGATATATATCCCTATGTTATCTTTGCCAGCAAGACAGTGCTAAGAAACTCGAGTAGTTTTAGAGTCTCTATAGCTACGTCACCCGAATCCACGAACGTGACAAGCCACAGGATGCAGGCTCGTTGCCCTCGCATTCTGAACCTAGTTGCCTAGTGGAGAAAAAGCCCCGTCAAAGGGACCTTGGGGGCACCACCCTAATTAGACTGCTCGCTATGATCTGCAGTAGTCTGTACCACAGTGAAGCTTAGCACTTCCCTGCGCCGCGACGATGGGGATAGTCCGGTTGAGGATCTTGCTGATGATACAACACAGTATCTCCGGCATCCGCATGAGGAGAACAAGAAGGTGTGTATAATAAGAGCCTGTCCACGATGACACGTTCATGGGGGCAGTTGTGTCCGCACGAATTCCAGGTGTGAACGAGACGCTCTAACGGCAGCTAACTGCGTACACAGAGTGCAGCTCACTGCGTTTCCGCGCCTGGAGAATTTGCAACAAGCCAGGAATTTTGTGTTTTTGTGTGTGTGTGTGTGTTTTGGCGCCATGTTAATGAAATTAGCACCATTTATTCATCTCGGTCTTGGAGCCTGGGCTTCTCATGTGGTCCCGAGACAAACCAACTTCCAGGAGCAGTGTTCGAGCTTCAATCCCGCGGATGCCGGCATCGCCAATGCCACCGTGACGAACCATGCCTTCGTGGCAGACGGAACGAACTTGAATCTCACAGGAAATGATGTGTGTGGTCAAACTTCACAGGTTGTTCCAGTCGATCTGTGTCGAGTGTCTCTGCAGATCTCGACCACGGACAGATCCGGCGTGGTAGCAGAAGTGTGGATGCCCCAGAGCTGGAATGGTCGGCTGGTGACCACCGGCAACGGAGGACTCGCTGGCTGTTGGTTTTCGAACCTTGGATTTTGGCGAAAGAGGCAGGATGTTGACCGAGATGACTTTCTAGGCATCGACTATGGAAGCATCGCTTACACGGCGAACAATGGCTTCGCAAGTGTGGGGACCAACAATGGTCACAATGGCTCTTCGGGACTCCCGTTCTTGAATAACCCAGATGTGGTTGTCGATTTCGCATGGCGAGCGTAGGTCTTCAGACTCCTTGTTGCTTTAAACTTGTGGCTCACAACTCTTCTTCACAGAGTACACGTAGGAGTGCAAGCGGGTAGGGCATTGCTCCAGCCATTTTACGGCCACCAGGCGCACAAATCCTACTTTCTCGCCTGCTCTTTGGGAGGTCGTCAAGGTGTGAAGGCAGCGGACATGTTCCCCGACGACTTTGAAGGGATCGTGGCAGGAAGCCCCGCTGTGGATTTCAATAACCTGTACTCGTGGCGAGCGAGTTTCTTCCCACTCACGGGCGCAGTCGGCTCGGCGAACTTTATCCCGTCAGATATGTGGAAGACGGCGATCCACAACGAAATTCTCCGACAGTGCGACACTATCGATGGGGTAGCAGACGGCATCGTCGAGGACCCTAGTCTTTGTCATTTTGACCCCGATGCTATGCTCTGTGAGAGCGGCGTCACCAACAGCTCGACCTGCCTCACCTCAGCGCAGACAGGAATCGTCCGTAAAATCTTCAGTTCGTATAATTGGCAGAATGGCACTCTGCTATACCCCGCCATGAACCCAGGCAGCGAAACTATATCAGGAGACGGTCTATATGCCGGCCAACCATGGACACTGTCTCAGGACTGGTTTCGATACGCGGTCCACAACGATCCGAACTGGGATCCCGCGACGTACAACTTGACAGACGCCGCGATCGCAGACCAGCTCAACCCGGGCAATATCAAGACCTATCCGAACACCCTGGCAGACTTCCAGAACCGGGGCGGTAAGATGGTCATGTTCCACGGGCAACAGGACAACCAGATCAGTAGCTTCAGCAGCCCACGGTTCTACGAGCACCTGCGGTCAGGCATGAGCTACTCATCAGACCAGATGGACGACTTCCTCCGCTTCTTCCGCATCTCGGGCATGTTCCACTGCCAGAGCGGTCCCGGTGCCTGGGTCCTGGGCCAGAGCGGAGCAGCAGCCCAGGGCCCGTTTGACGCAGAGCATAACGTCCTGGCCGCGCTTGGAGACTGGGTCGAGAACGGGAACGCCCCGGATACGATCACGGGAATCAAGTACATCAACGACACGGTCAGCTCTGGTGTTGACTTTGAGCGAAGTCATTGCAGATGGCCTTTGAGGAACACGTATCTTGGGGATGGAAGAGATGCCAAAGACCCGGCTAGCTGGAAATGCAAGCAGATTTCACAGGCTGACGAGGAGGTGGGAGCTGTTGCTTCTGAAGGAGCAGGTAATACGACTTCTCTCTCGATGATGGGCGGTATTGTGACCGCCGGGGCGGTCAAGGAGGCCGTGTCCGTGGCACTCCTCTGCTTCAGTCTCATACTGCGCTTGCTGACAGGGTGAACTGAGTACCTCTAGAATTGTGAAATATTTTCTGTAACTACTGCAGTCTTTCAGGACAATAGATTAGATGTCTGTTTTGGAAAGATTATCTGGTCTAGCGAGAAGTATGAGCGGCGCCCAGCCAGCCACTTGCACAACTCACGCTAAGGATGATGCGAAAAAGGCCTTTGCACTCAAAATGGGATTGTCCCATAGCACGTCACATGCGCATACCACACACGCCGTTTGAGGGGCTGACGGGTTAGGACCACTCGTGAGCTTCCCCCATGGTCAAATGGCGTCATCTGCATACACGTGCAACGTCTCATGGAGGTAGTAGTGTACTTTGGTGCTGATGAGGATTTCGGGCGCATGATGTGCTGAGCCGTGATTTCAAATCTGGTATGAAGGCTTTATCACTGTGGCCGCCGCCGATCTCATTCATACCTGAGACCGACTCGCCCCGTTGCCGAAAGCAAAAACTAGGATGCTATAACCTTGCTTTGCGTTAATTCATCCCAGACTCGACCTCGAAGACCACTCAGTAACGCCAAGATGTCTTTGACTGTAAGGAGGTCGCCATCTCTATCCTATTCTCATTGCTCTGTGGTGGTGACTGGTCACTGACTGCCCTTGTCCTCAGGCAGCAATCAACCCCGAGGAACAAGACGTTTTGGAGTCTTTGGTTGGCATTTCTAGCCCTGAAATCGAGAATACAAGCGTTTTTTTCTCAGGCCATAGCAGCAACAAGGAGCACAACATGGAATATGCCCAATCCTCGGATCGAAAAGGCGGACCGGGTCTCACAACAGCGAACGAGTGGCAACACAAGACAGTCAAGGAGAGAGAGAACAGCCGAGACACTGGGTCTAAGGTGGTATGAGAATGATATCAAATTCATGGCATTCTTTGGATGAGTTTCAAACTGGGTCGGCTCATGTGAGCTAGCATCGTAGGCATCTATACTACGGATATTCAGGCACTCGAGCAAGGTGAAAGTGGGCGAGAGGACTAGGCTGAGGGTAGCATATTCTACAAGAGAAACTCCACAAGGCAAAAGAACCGTATATTGACGTCCACGGGTCTTAGTCTCCCCCTCAGGTAACTCGGAGGTTTTCTTTGACAGTTGTTGACAACAAGTTGTGAATATACGTAAGGTGTATAGGGTGCGGTGGCACTGACTGTGACGCTACTTAAAACATCCTGTTTAAGTGACTTCTCGTTCATTTCTGGATGAGGTGTCCGAAAAAGTCCTTGACGAAGAACGCCGACCGCTTCGCATGTCTCGTCTTGTCTGGCGAGTCGAAATCGACCCAAGTGACGCCAAACCGGTCGGTGAAGCCAGCAGACCATTCCCAGTTATCGGTGAACGTCCAACCAAAGTACGACTTAATTACCACGCCCTCCTGTGACGCTTTAGCCACCTCGGTCAGATATTTTCTGAAGAAGTCGATCCGGTGCGGGTCCTCCAGGATGTCGCCCGGGCCCTTGGGCTTCCAGTCGTTCTCGCCCTTGGCGGTGGTGCCATTTTCAGTGATGAAGATGGGTGTCTTGTACCGGTCCCAGATCCATCGCAGCAGCTTCGCCCAGCCCCATTCCGACGTCCGCAGCCACGGCGTATCACTCTCGAGTCCACGACTCTTCCCTGCCTTGTTGGTATCCAAAATCTCCACGTTGCCCTTATGGTCGTTGATATCGGCGGGCAGGTCGCCGCGGTTCTTGACAAAGAAGGTCGTGTAAGAGTTCATCCCATAGAACTCGCTGCTGCCCCTGACAAGCTGCTTCTCTTCTTCAGTGAACCTTGGCAGCCTGTCCCCCAGTTGTGCGCGCATGCAGGCAGGGTAGTCGATCTCTCCCCTGCCGTACAGGGGATCCGCGTACCACGCAATCTCAAATTCGTTGGAGCGCTGGGCAGCTTCCACATCCTTCGGGTCGTTCTCGTCCCAGGGCTCGGCCCAGTTTCCATGCAAGGTGATCATGATCGTGCCCTTCTGAGTCGGCTGAAATTCCTTCTTGTACACGCTGCATACATACCCGTGGGAGACGAGCTCTGTATGTGCCACGATGAAGGGCTCCGTGCTGCTGTCGCCCTCCTCGTTGATCTCGCGATAGCTCGACCGACCCGGTGCGTGGACCCCCGCGGCGTACCCTGCGAGCGTATAGACGCCAGGCTCATTATACGTGATCCAATTTTTGACGCGGTCCCCAAACCGTTCGAAGCATACACGGGCGTATCGGACAAAGTCTGGCGTGTATCTCTCCTTGTCCAACATGCCCCCGTAGCGTTCCTCCAGTGCTTGGGGCGTATCCCAGTGGAAAAGGGTGACGAAGGGGGTGATGCCGTTCGCCAGCAGTTCGTCGATTAGCCTGTTGTAATAATCGATGCCCTTCTCGTTGACCGGGTCATCTTTGCCTCCCAGTGGAATGATGCGGGTCCATGCCAGCGAGAAACGGTAGGCCGTAACCCCATACTCTTTCATCCGATCGACATCTTGCTTGTAGAAATCGTACGACCGTACGGCATCCTCGTTAGTGCTTCCGTCCTTGATGCGCTTGGGCTCGTGGCTCCATTTGTCCCAAATCGACTCTCCCTTCCCATCCTTAGTCCATGCTCCTTCAACCTGTGCCGCGGCCGTTGCGTAGCCCCATTGGAAGTCGGAAGGCAAAGAGCCCTTCACGGCCGGGTCGAAATCGGCGACGGAGTAGGTCATGTCGTGGGGTCGTCTTGGGTCTTGTGGCGTACGCCGGGCTCAGGAGTCAACCAAGTCGTTTTGGACTGCTGCGTAAAATGGGTCACAGAGAGACAGGAGTAAGGATAATAAATAACATCGACGAGGCCGTTCTCAAGACCTCCGGAAAGGCTTCGAGCAGCCCCCGCCGCTGGTTAAACGTCGGACTATCTTCCATAGTTAGTGCAGGCGCAGGTAAGTACCCGCTCTTCGTGATACGACGCCATTCGTGGAAATGGTTCCGTCGGCGAAGGTGCGGCCGATGTCGTTTGCAAAGCAGGCGTACGTCGATCGTTGTCAGGAAGAGTTCTGGAAACTCGGGCCGTTCGGGCCGCTGGGGCGAAGGCCCTGAACGCGGCTCATCCCGTCGGCGAGCAGATACCACCCCCCCCCCCGGTCCCTTTTTTCATGCAAAGAAAAGGCCGAAGATGACCATCAGAAAATAATATTTACACGCTGCAGCCGACACTTCATAACTTTGAAT
>MUZJ01013396.1:0-11520 GCA_003012975.1 Juglanconis juglandina | reverse complement strand
CCCGGACAAGGCAGAAGAGCTCCCCGAGACGGAGCTTGTGTTGATGTTCTCGATGACGCTCTGGGTGAGGCCAAAGCCGAAGGCTCCAACCACTTCCGCCACGCTGGTCCCCTGCGGGGGTGCGGCGACGTTGGTCTGCGAGAGATTCAGACCCGACGACGCGCCACTGCCGATGCCGTGAGCTGCGAGACGAGCTCCTTAGCTCTGGCTGGGTCTATCTTCATCTCCGTCCCGCTCATGCTTGTTCTGTATGTTACTGGGGCAGAGAAACTGCCTTGGGACGTTGAATGTGAGGTGTTCGGGAGGCGAGTGGTATCATACTATCAAGTAGTGCTTTCTTGTTAGTAAGTCTGCAGGGAACTGAAAATATAAGGTGGGGTGGATATAGAATTTCGAGTCATACCCCCTCCTTACTTAAAAGATAACAATTTGCTAGTAAAATTATACCTACTAATCCTAACTTGGTAGGGTAAAGAAAGCCTTATATACTATTCTTCTTTAAATATTATCTAATATCGCTATTAGAATTTTCTATTTAAATTATTTTTGCTTAAAAAAAAGATTGAAAAATATGTTCTTTAAAAAAGAAATATCTAACGTTTGACTAGAGTTCTGTCGGCGCCGGTCTGATCTTCCTTCCCTTAGTCTCGCCGTCACTGCTTGGGCCTTTTGTGGGTATGGCCTGCGATTGTTGGGGTGCCAGGCTTCTCTCAGTCGTTGGTTTCCTGATTGCAACGCCGCTGCTGATATGTGTTCGGTTCGTCAACAGTGACACCTTGTCTCAGAAGGCAATCCTGTGTGTCTTGCTTGTTGGCATTGGCTTTGCAATGGCCTTGGTGCTTGGTCCACTCATGGCGGAGATCACATGGGCGGTTGAAGATACGATGCGTGACTCGACACACAACTCCTTTGCACAAACGTACGGATTATATAACATGTCCTTTTCCGGTGGTGCTTTGGCGGGTCCTATTATTGGTGGTATGATACGAGATGCTGCTGGCTGGGGGACCTATGGGCTAGCATTGGGGGTGATTACATTTGTCACGTCCATAATCCAAGCGATCTGGGTCGGTGGCTCGAAGGCACAGTCAAGGGCGTGACATACCACCAGGCTATTGGACTGTTAATTGCCAGTCGTGGAGCCGAGGCTGCCTCCCCGTGCGAGGAGTGCCAGGTCACAATCCGCGGCGCCGGTATTCCCATGCCCTTCGACAGCTGTCGCAGCATCCATGGCAGGTTCAACAACACGTGCGCCAACAGCATGTACCAGTCTCGCCAGGAGAATGAGGAATAGGGGGTAGGCCGGAGCTCGTGGAGGCAATGTACGTTGTTTTGGAGAAAGTTGGAACATTGCGGTGCGGCGACATGGTAGGTAAAGCGGAAGTTTCAGCCCAGATTTGAGGAAGTGAAGCAGGAGAATCAGCAACGGAGATATGCCCACCCATGGTAGTGCTTTGCATCTCCCAAGCCAGTACTATCAAATAATGACTGCTCCAGCATGTCCCGACCCGCCTCGATCCAAGTAAGTACGCTCAATGTTGTCCAGTTTGCCACCTTGGCACGTCTAGCCACTCCGCCAACGGTCAAATCAACTCCTTTAGACGAAGCCTCTTCCACTTTTACCAACACAATCTTGCCAAAGCCCGTCGTGCGCTTCAATCCCGCCACCATGTACAGCAGCGTCGCCTAGAGAAACATGTCCCGGATGATGGCGGGGATGAGGGAGCTGGCGATGGTGTCGATTCGAACAGAGGTAGCTCTTCTGGCTGTGTGCCATAGACTGAAACTGAATGCGGCTGCGACTCGAGAGCATAGCGCAAGTCGGTCGGTGCAACACACTCGCTCGTTTCGTTCACGGATTTCGCGTCTAGGTCCGCTGGTAGATCCCAGAACGATCTGCTCGTGGTGATAGTGTTGGCATAACGGTTGCCTTTGATCGTGGTGCCATGAATGAGAGGAACAAACTTCCTCGTAGAAGGGTCGTAGCTTTGGAATTTAACGAACGTAGACATAGTGGTATTGTAAATGCAAGATGTGCCTACTTTATACATCTGAGACGCCGCAGACGCTTCAACGGCCCCGTCCTGCCGTATCACCCAAGTTCTTGTAGACGCATGGTGCAAGGATGAAGAGTGCCAGAGGGCCACGCCGTTCCCTTCGCCGTCTGTACAGGGTGGCCGCCACAGCCATGAGAGCATACCAATCGTATCGCTAGACGAGTTGCCCACCGGGCAAGTGTAACACCATCTCAAAGCTAGCTTGGAATGAAGCCAACGATGCTTTCAAACCGGAGACGGCGATAGGCACTGTATAGAGACTTGATGGGCTTCAGCTGACTCAATATCTGACCAGGTCGAAAGACAGCAGATTCCTAGGAAATAGGCGGGTAATGAGGAGATGACTGTATTAGGACGCCCACAGCTCGATTTGGCCTGGAGCCCGAGAACTTGAGAAATCCTAAAAATAAATGCTTGAATAATACTTTCTTCTAAGCCCCCACTGTGAACCAGCTTAATGCTAATCTTACGAAGACTTTAGAGGCTATAGGCGTAGCAGAGTAACCCGGAGTTGACCTATAAGCTATACATTATATAGCAAGACTACTAGCTTGCGTAGTATTATTTCCATATACTTCATCTGTCTGGAAATTTACATTATAACAATAGTATACCTAGAGCATGCCACCTATAAAGCTCACCAAACCCGCTTCTCTACTAGAGTAGGGTTTTGGTAGCTGGCTGGGTGAAGGTCCTGAGAGAATGGGATGTGAGGCCTTGAGGGACTGTTCCAGCTTTGCCAGTACCAACGTATGTCGTCCTGTTGGAGGTCTTCCTGATACCTCGCTTCAGGCGACATACCATCCCAGGCGCGGCGCCATGCATGGGTGTCCTTCAACTCCATCACATATTCTACTCGCCAAGTACTGTATTAGCATTTACTTCACGGATAGATTTAGAGCTGCAAGATCATGTGCCTGTGCGAGTCAGTAAGACTGTAGAAATCATGATGGGATTCTACATACATATCTGACGGATTTTCGTAAAAGGTCGTGAGATGATGTGAGAGGCCTTCTCCGTGCTTGTCTTGTGGATGGATGTACCAGTGGTGGATCGAATGGTGGTTGGTGCAGCAGGTGCAGGTGAGGGATGGTTTGTCTGAGCAGACTTCGTACTGCTCAGACAGTCTTGGTGTTTACGATCGGAAATGCCCATGATGGTAATGTCTAAAGTCTTTGATTGTTGTTCGAGAGCATTAGGTGTGTATTAATGCGATGTGGGAATAATGAAATTTTGAGAAGAAAGTGCGTTGGAAAAGCCTTGGAAGTTGTGAATTTTATGAGGAATAAGTACTTACCAACTTTTATACCTGATGACTAGTTCACATGCATGGTCTTGAAAGGACACTTTGCTCCAGATGACATGTTGCTGATACGCTACAGGCGGCCTAAAATAACGTGGGTGGCCAGTTTGACCACCTTAGGTACCTGGTAGGTAGTGTTGTGTGGCCGGCCAACAACAGGATAATAAGTTGATGATCTCAGATGATGAAGAGAGAAAAGCCAAGCCAGAGTCCCAGACGGCGAGATCTGGCCTGCGGATCCCTCTCTTCGGCACTATTGAAGCCGGAAGGATTCATAGTATCAGCTGTTGATCCACAGTATTAGCAGTTAAGGATAATCATAATAGGAGAGAATGAGTATTACATAGACTTCGGTAGAAGATCCTTCCGAAGAGGAACGAGCTCGGAATTTTAATAGACAAGCCAGCAGCTTTCCTTCTGGCTTTCAAGTACGAAAAATGAAGAATCGATTCACTACACTCTTTCATTTCCACATTAGCGCCAGTCGACTTGCCTACCTAATGAAACTCTAGAAACACAGAGGAGTCGGCTGAGGCAGTCAGAAATGACCGAGTGGTGGCAGCACACCATTTTGAGACCCCCCGGCCAGTCTTCTTCCCATTGTTTTCCCCAGACAATGCGGCGTCTGTCTCTCCGGAACACCTTCGAAGAACCCCCGTGGGACTTTACTCGGTAGCGTAGGTCTGGCACCCTCAAGTTGAAGCCATTTCCCATTGTAATGCCAGATGCGAACGGCCTTAACCGGAAGCGATCATCGGTCAGGACGGAAGCAGGCTAGGGATGATGCGGCTCAGCACGCCAACCGGCCACCCGGGGCACGTATTCCGAGAAGATTGAGCTCAACCAGGCAGCGCTAAGATAACAATAGGAGCGCACAATACCAACGATGAATACCTCTGGAACTTCGGAGTGACCGTAGACCCACCCTCGGGTCTTCGGCCTCGACCGCTGAGGTGGTAGATATGGATGAGAAGCTTTGGATATTCTACTGAGGTCGCCCCTGGGGACTCGAATATGTTGGTCTCTTCTCTTCCTCTTAACTTCGAACAGCACGAACGCACCTGCATTTCGACTGCGATCCTGATATCATCCGTTCTTATACGACTCCACCGCCGCTACTCCATGTTGAATATTGACCAGCCTCGACATAGCAGCAGCTGGGGCCCGAGCCGAGTTAAATTCCAATGAATCCCGCCGCTCAAGAGTTACAGGACCAAGCCTACGCCGTGCCTCCCCTGACACCGTCTGGTCGCGCCCAAACATTCATCATCGTCACGCTCGTGTGCCTCGTTATCTCCTATATTCTTGTTGGATTAAGGGTATGGTGCCGGGCGATCTGGCAGTCCAAGGTCTGGGGCTGGGATGACACGCTGGCTTGCTTGGGCCTGGTAAGTGACAAGTGCATTTGCTGAGGTTTGACTGTTCAGCTTCGTACTGCCTCAGGACTGGTCTCTGGCTGACGAGGATGCACAACACACAGGCAGCCAACACAGTGTACGTGCTTTTGAAGTAGTTGTCCTTCACTTTGCCACCTTTCCACTCTGCCGGAACCTCAAACCTGCGATGCCAGATTCTTTAGAACCCCGATCACAACGTCGGAGGATTCGTATCCCGGACCTCATGCCTCGCCTTTCTTCAGGCCACAGACCACCACTGACACCCAGTGAGCCCACAGAGCAAGTGCATACGCGGTCCTCGGTGCCACATACGGCCTAGGCACCCCAGACAGCCAGCTCGACCCATTCCTTCCCTACCAGACGCGTGGGTTGGAGTACTTCACCTGGTGGGAGATATCCTATCTGATCTCGGCCAACCTGGTCAAAACCTCGGTCGGCGTCGCCGTGATCCGGATAGCCGTCGAGCGGCGCTACCGCCTCATTATTTACGGCCTCGTGGCAATATCCAATGCCGCATGTATCGGCGGCGTCATTTGGGAGGTTGCGGCGTGCGACCCCATCTCCACGCGGTGGAACTCACTAGAGGGCGACTGCTTTCTCCCGGGAATCGTCCAGATCTCATACGCCATCACGGCCGTTACGGTGATCTCGGATGCGGGCTATGCGCTCGTGCCGATCTTTATTCTGCGGAAGCTTTGCATGGCTCCGAGGGTCAAGTATGGCCTCATGGTTGTGTTGGCCATGGGAAGCTTGGCCGCGATCGCCTCTCTCTGCCGGTATCCATTTGTGGGGTACTTTGGCGCAAAACATAATTATCTTTGTAAGTCAACAAGCCAACTTGACTTGGTCGGGTCCATGGCTTTGTGATTCGACAGCCTGGCTCCTGCCATGAAGCGGACTAGTGAGCTGACAATGAGTCCCAGACGACAACGTGTGGATCCCACTCTTCTCACAAATCGAGGTCGCTGTCGGGCTGATCGCGGGCTCTCTACCTGGCGTCAGCAAGATGTTTCACTTCTTTGACGTGCCAACCAAGCCATCCAATCGCCTCGGCCATGAGGGCTGGTTGGCCAGCCACACCATCGGGGGGTCGCCGCTCCAGGACCTGTTCTCGCTGCAGGAACGGGGCCGCGTTTCTGAAAACAACTCTGCGCGCCAACTCAGTACACCCAAAGCCTCGGTGCGTAGCGTTCAAAGAGTACGGCAGGTCAGAGCTGCCACTTAACGGAGCTCGACGCTCGTTGGGAACTTGGGATACCGCAGTGCAGGAACATTAGCGAATTGGGAGAGGACAGGTCAGCTCTCCAGTTGATCGTGCGGGTCGCGCCTAGGTCGGGTCGGAAGGGGCTGGAGCCAACCTTATATCAGGTTGCGGCTTCTGAGTAGGCATGTGGAATGGGCTCTCAACAACCATTTGTGGGAGGCTTCCGGAGAGATGTAATTAATGTGCGAGCAGTGAGCACACGGCATGCCTGGTATTATCAGTGGCCGTATATAGTTGAGAAGTGCCCTTTTTCTTCTCTTTCGCTCCTTCACACAAGATCCGCCGGCGTAATCCTCTTGATTGCGGCGTATTCTCCTGAGGCAGCTGCCGTGACACGTGAGGTTGCCCTTGTGCCTTGGTGTGATATCTTCCCCTGCGTGGATTCGGTAGGCGGTGAGCGGCAGACTTCTTATCGATAAGAGGACGGTCATGATGTCAGGCGTAGTTCGGACGATGTTGCTTGTCCGTAAGGGAAAGCTGGAGAACAGTGAGCTGTTTTCACACTTGCTTCTGTGTGAGGCGAGCACACGTCTTCGCAATGGCACTCATTGAGAACTGGTACCCTCCGTCCAAGGAGAAATACGAGCTGATCTTGTTCATCTGGTACTTTTTCCCACTGGTATGTCTCCAGTCAGAACCGTGTGCTCTGCCTGACTGGCCGTGGCTGACCAAGAATTCAGAACAGCATGATACAGTTGATCGTGCCCTGGTACGGAATGGGCAAGACGTCCGTCAGCAGCATCTTCAATATTCCGGGCCGGATCGCCTGGTTCACAATGGAGATCCCCGGCTTTCTCTCGCTGTTGTACATGATGGATACTCTTCCGGCTGAGCACGGGATCATGGACTTGCCCTGGCAGAACAAGGTCCTTGGGGCTCTGTTTGTGAGTCTCACGGCTGTCGGATGCCGCTCATGAGCATCTTGCTGACTCGATCCAGGCCATGCACTACCTGTACCGCGCTGTGGCATTCCCCTTCATCCAGCCATCCATGTCACCCATTCACTTGTTCGTATGGGCAGCAGCCGTCGCATTCCAGCTCTTCAACGGCACTCTCATCGGCAGCTGGCTGGCAGCCTACGGTCCCGTCACCAAGGAGGCCTGGAGCGCCCAGCTCTCGCCGTATCCCATCCTACAGTTCGCCGTCGGCATTACCCTCTTCTATCTTGGCTTGGCGGCGAACTATTACCACGACGACGAGCTTCGTGAGATCCGCCGTCGTGAGCAGCAGCGACAGGAGCGTCTGGCGAAGCAACAGGGCGTCAAGCCGGGCACGGTCGAGAAGCACTACCAGATTCCGCAGGCAGGCCTGTTCAAGTACGTGCTGTATCCGCACTACCTCGTCGAGTGGATCGAGTGGATTGGATTCTACATTGCCTGCGGCTTCAGCTGTATGCCTGCGCTCATGTTCATCGTCAACGAGGTCTCGGCTATGCTGCCGCGGGCGCTCAACGGAAGGAAGTGGTACGTCGAGAAGTTTGGTGAGGAGAAGCTCAGGAGTAAGCGGGCAATCATCCCCGGCATTTTGTAGAGGTGAGGTGGAAGGAGACACCGTCATGGAGCTGCCCCATAGTGGTCATGAGCTCCAGGGAGCCATACAATAGGAAAGGACGACGCTCCTGATCACAGTCTTACCATATCCACCAAAGCAGACACATCCGAGTATTGTTGTCGAGCATCCTCCCCGACCCAAGTCGTCGCAACAACAACTCGCGTCGTGCAAGTATTAACCAGCATCCAATACCCATTCGAACTAACGTTTGGAATTTATTAACCTACTTCCATTTCGCTCTTGTCCAAGCTCATGTCGCAATGGGCAAAAGCACCGTTCGAAAGTTCTCGAAGTTCATGCGCAAACACTGGTTCGGGCAAGTCGATTCCGATCTCAATTCCGACTCCCCTGGTGCGCATAAGGTCGATGAACCGAACGTTAAAGAACCCGAAGAGCAGGGGCACCGATCTGCTACTTCTTCCGAGAACGAGGAATGGCTATACAAGTACACAGACTTCCAAATTGCTATCAAAGCCGCGGATCCTGGAGCCAGTCATCGTTTCCTTCGCGAAATCTTTCGTGACACGAATGTTGTCATGTCTGAACCAGACGATCATGGCCACTTTCGCGTCAGACTGTCGTGTGCCGAAGGCAGAATCACCATAGTGAAATTCATCACACGAGCTGCCGAAAATTTGTTCCACGCGCAGCCTGACACCAAGGCGATCGACAATGTCGGTGTTGAACTACACCTAACGACGAAGTCTCTCGATCCCATTCGTCTTGTTTTGGCTAGGTACAACCGGGAATGCTTCGACAGGAACCATGCAAAGACGATCATGTTTCGGGACCTGGAGTATGCTGGTGACAATACCTACCGTCTTGCATATGACCATCCTCCTTGTTTCTTGCTCTAGATCTTGGTTGCTGACTCTAGGACGCCAACAGTGGATACCCCTAGCACGTGCATCTACAGGACTCAGTACTTCAGCCTCGTCCCGGCTCGGGGACACAGGCCTCAAGACTCAAGCCCGCTTTGAAGGCCCCACATCCCTCACGAGAAAAGAGGCGGGTCTCTTTCGATGCCCTCTCGGATCGCGCGCCATATAGACAAGCGAGACCAAGCACTCCGGATCCACAAAGAGCCTCAGCAAGCGGGTATGGTACCCGTATGCTCTCTGCGCCGCGGATGGTTAGGGATGAGGCACACAATAAACCCTCCATACAACAGACGATCGACGAGATAATCATGCGGGATATTACTCAACGTCACCGCCCAAGGCCCAATCTTCCTCATGTGAATACCAGCAGTGCGTACAGAGCAGACCAGGGGCAGGCAGGGCACGGCGGAGGCCGCTTTCGATACATGTCTCCGGCTATCAGTCCCTTGAACAACTCGCGGCCAAGGGATCAAGCTCAGGGCTTCGGGCCGTCGTCCGCTCCTCCGACCAACCCGTCACGTTACAGATCTTTTCAGCAAAGGGATTCCCAAAACCCGTCTCAGCATCTTACATATCGAGGGAGCAATCTGCAGCGTCGGTCGCCGCTATCGTCCGCTCATGGGACCGGCTTATCACGGTACACGTCTTTCGAGCAGAGACGTTCCCAAACCCCATCTCATCGTATGAACTATCCAGGAAGAGATCAAGACCATGGAAGTTCGCCATCGACCAGTGGCCAGGGTGCCTATATGACTGCCGCTCTCTACAATTCTTCCCAAAGGAAATCAGCTCTTGCATCTGCAGGCGGCCGATTACCCCGACCTGGCCTTCGCCAAATCGACAGTAGCGGTACAGGACTTGAGGAATTCACGCATCACCGCAAGCGGCACCCGTTGAGTCCAAAAAAACCACGCGGATTGGAGAAAAGAAACAAAAATGCAGACTCGAGCTCTGAAGACAGCTACATTGATAGTTCTCAATCTGAGAGCGAGAATGACTCAGAAAGGGCCGCACCTCCCACGGAAAGTAGCGACATGTCTTTTCCCTACGACGACCCTGATTATAAGGACCCTGGAGCTTCCCAGACTGGGCCACCCCAGGAAGGTCAGTCTGGTCGTGAGTCCACTCACAACGGGGAGCCGTCTTCGTCCCACGGCCAGTCCAATGGTCAGTCCAAGAATAAAGGGAAGGTATCTGAGCCTCAAGCCCACGAGACTGCTGCCAAAGATGCCCCGCAGATGGAGGGTCAAGCAGAGTGTCAACCTGCTGGTGATGAAGGGGTTGGGACATCGACACCGGTAATGTCCATTCACTCGACCGGAAAATTGAAAACGACCGCCTCCAACCATGCGCCTTCTAGATTCGATGGCTCGGTAGTTATGCTGAAGAGCAAAGCAAGCCTCACTGCGGAATGTTCAGAACCAGAGGTCTTGTCAGGCTCAGAGGATGACAAGGTGTACGATGTCAAAACCTATTTGACTTCGCGAAGTTCGTCTGCCGACAAATCATGAACATCCAACGGGTCTAAGAACAGGGCCCAGCGTGATTGTCGGATTGTATGGAGAGGCTTCAGTAGGTCATGTGATTGCTAGAGAGTTGTTGCTTTATGGTTGGGAAGGTCCATCACAGCGGTAGACATGTATTTTCGATCGAATAACCCCAGCGCAACAAACTTGATGTTTTCTCATGAGCACGAATAGTATTCGCGCACTGGAGGTGGATCTCGCATGGCAAAACTTTACCATAACTAAGTATCAGAAGCAAAGCTTCTGGAATAGAGTAGTTTACTACGGAGTAGAAGGAGCTTTGCTTCTATATTCCAGGGAAACCCCCCGGTTTACATCCGGCATTCTGATTAGCCAGTCGCGTTACTGATTCTGATATCCGGATTAGTCCGTCTAATGCTCTGTATCGGTTCCGGATTAGTTGAAGAGGCTAGCGCCCGTCGGTACGTACTCTCTCGGCAGAAAGACCCTAACCCCTCGCCCCGCAGGACCCTGCAGGGCATCGCGTCGCAGGCATGCACTGCAGGCAAGGGGGGTCCAGGGGGTCTCCCCCGGTAACCTGCTACCCTATATAAAAGCTGAATACAAAAAGCCGTGAAAAGCTATAAAAATCTCTTAAAGACTAGCTCTATTCTAAGAAACGTTGCTTCTGCGCCTGCTGGCATTTCACGTCGAAATGAGCAGCCTAACGTATTAAACTGAATCTAAGCCTTAAGATACTAAGTTGAAGCACCTAGTTCTGGCCCCCCCCCCTGTTGTGGCCACCCCTGGAATAGTATACACTTTTTCAAGTATAGTATTTCAACAATATATAACTAACTCAATTAAGCAACTACAATACAATCCTCTTCAACAGTCGTACTTTCAGCTTCGCTCTCTTCAATAAGGCTATTTACAGCTTCACCCGCCTGTTGTTGGGTGCGGTATATATCCTCGATTGAAGCGAACTTCGAATTCGGGCTTAGTTCGACCTTTTTTCTTTTCCGTAGCCGACTATTAGCAACCTTTGCTTCTAACACTTTAATCCTCTTAAGGGCTTGTGCTAGTTGAAGATGTTTTTTTATTAAAGCCTTTTATAACCTTTCTGAATAAGATTCGCGAGGTTTGGTTGGCTGGATTAGCTTTGTTGAATTTGCTAAACTGAACCCTTAGGTCTTCGGACTTCCGTGGAGTCGACTAACTAGTTAATTCCATATCCGAAAGCCTTAGGGGTGTAAATTCAGCCCTTTTCACGTCCCCTAGGGTCTTTTAAGTCTTTTCTTTAGTCCTCTATTGAGAGTTCTCAAGCAATAAGGGACTTAACAGTGGTTTGCTGGCTGCTACAGGCCAAAGACTAGTAGCTTTCCACCCAGACTTAATATTCTGGCTAGAAAGACCGTCTTTTCTTACAAGGCGATAGTTCTTAAGGAAATCCCTCTTTCCAGAAGTTGTTAAGTCAGCCTATTAGTATAATTAACCAAGTCTTTTTCGGTAGGACCGCTTTAGTAAAGAGAAGACGCCTAAATCGAGAGGTTGAAGAATATATAAAGTATAAGGAGGTAAGTAAAGTAATAGTATATTAT
>MUZJ01013395.1:0-11511 GCA_003012975.1 Juglanconis juglandina | reverse complement strand
GGAAGGATAATTGCAATAGCGCTAGATACTAGTATAATGTACTTTGCATTAGCAGGCTATCTACTCGAGATAGTAGCTGAAAACCTATTACGACCCCTACGGCCTAGAGTTATAGGAGATAATAGCAGATTGGATCTAGGATATCCACTGCACTACGAAATCTCCTGGGCATTATGCATATAGGACGCTTGTCAGGTCTATATGCAGGAAAAAGCGACGAATAACCTTTTTCCCAGACGATTCGGAGAGGGACCTGTCTCTTACGTCTATAAGAGCTACGAACTACAGAATTAGCACGTTATACGATATAACAGAGCATTAGGGTATAGCGTTTTACAACTAAAGCCCTACTACTACCTCTAATATCTATGCAATCCAGCTAATATACAGCAATGCCCAGACGCTAGGTATCAGATATACCTAGTAATAAAAGCCAACGAATAGCAGCTATAGAACGACCTAGACGGCATTAGACGACTACGATAGTCGGGAAACGACTAATATCGCTTATAAAGGGACTATAACCGACCGGGATACTAAGATCCCTATATATAGCTAAGGCAGAAGACCTTATATATATTATCCTAAAGGCAAGCTTTAGAGGAAAAGAATATAGCGTATTATTAGATAGTAGCGTATAGGGAAACTTTATCTCCCCTAGTATTATTAATAGGGATAGAATCCTTTAGCATTAGAAGGAATAACCCTATAGACTTAGTATTATAGAAGGAATAGAAATTAGTTATAAATAAAGAGTAATTAATATAAAAACTAATTATCTATTAGTCTTAATCTAAAAACGAATAATACTTATATCTTTTAATATTATAGATATAATATAATATAAGTTAATCTTGAAAATTCTATAGCTATAATGTTATAACCCAAGCACGTTAGCGGGTTAGGAAACAGACTCCTATGCAGCTAAGCCGCCGGAAGCCCGTTGTCTAATATAATAAGCAGGGACAGGACTCTCTTATATTAGGACTAGGGGGCCTGATCCGTTACATGATACTAAGGGTTAGGGTTTAGACCGATAGGACTAATAGCAGTCCCGTCGACTTAAACTAATAGAACCGATAGCAGTCCTGTCGATTAGGACTAGTAGAGTCGATATCGACTCTAGCAGTCTAGGACTAAAAGCATATAAAGGCATAGATATATAAGGCATGCTTATTGCCCCTAGATAGGATTTCCTTTATAGCTCTTTACTTATTAATCTAAGTATTTATTAGACCTAAGGATTTAACTAACTTTTAAATAGCCTTATAGCTAGTAATCTTACTTACTAAGAAGAAGACGTCGAAATATTGTATGCATAGTATCTTATTAAACCAGATCTGCTAATATAAACCCTTTAACGCATTAAGCCCTTATAGGTATTCAGTATGATTATTAAAATAATATTAAATAACATCTTTCTTTATAAGTCGAGATTACTAATAGTAAAGCTATTTAAAGGTAAGGTCTAATAAATACTTAAATTAATAACTAAAGAGCTATAAAGGAAATCCTATCTAATAGTAATAACTATGCCTTATATATCCGCGCCTTTATACGCCTTTAGTACTAGCTTACTTATACTTATTAGTACTTACTAAGACTTAGTAAGCACTTATAATCTAACCCTAACCCTAAGGTACGTAACTTGTTAGTTATCCTATTCCTAATATAAGAGATCCCTGCTTAATATATTAGATATCGGGCTCTAAGTAGCTTAGCTATTTTCCGTCTAGTGGCCTATTTCTTAACCCGCTAACGTGCTTAGGTTATAATAATTCTCTTATGTATAATAAATTATTAAAAGGCTAAGCCGAAGAGGATTTACTTAGATAGTAGTTTAGAGCTTTAGAGAGTTAAAGATAGTAAACTTTAATAATAGCTTTACTAGTATAATATCGATCTAATACCCTTAAACCTATATACTTTAGAATTAAACGGTATATTCGAAAGAACTAATAGAGTAATTATAAAGAAGGTATAATACTAGCTAAAAGCCTTATAAGCACCCTAATTATTATAGCTTTATTTTTTTAAGGCAGAAGTTAATATTACTAACTTTATAGTTAAATAATATATTAAATATCTAAATCTATAGCCTTAGGAGGCTGTAATAAACGACCTACTCCCTGGATAATACTATAAGCTAGACCTTACGAATATTATACCCCCTAGGATATACTATTATCGCTTATATTATAAGCGAACGGCGCTAAAGAGCTAATAAGATTAGTTTAAAGGGGGAAGGAGACATCTTCCTTAACTAGGTATAGTCTAACCTATTAAAGCTTTAGATAATCTTTAAATATTGTTTTAGGGATAGGCCTAGTATTATTTGCTAAAAGGTTATTTAGACTTTAAATCTTATCTTTTATAAGGTCCTTAGTTAAGATAAGTTACCTTTCGAGATCTAGGAAGTTATAAATATTATTACAGTTATTATTATAATCGGAGAATTGCTATTATTATAAATTAAATATACTAAAGCCCTTATATCTAGATAGGCTTATTATTAACGGGTCGCTTTCCTTACTATTATTCTTAAGGAAGATGGAGACCCTCTAACCTTTATTAAGGCTCTTAAGGGCCCTAAAAGCAGTTAATAGTATACGGCTCTTTATAAAGAATTCCGAAACTTTATAAGATTAGGGGTCTTTAGGGTATAAGATTATTAACCTTACTATATTTAGAAGGCTTTAATAATAAAATTAGTACTTAAACGAAAGTAAGATTAGAATAGCTATATTTTATAGTATAAGGTCCGGGTAGTTATTAGAGGCTTCGAATAGTATAAGGGAATTAATTTTAATAAAACTTTCGCCTTTATTAGTAAAGCGCTTATTTAGAGAATCCTATCATTTATTACCGCCTCTTTAGACTAAGAGATTTAGCAGGTTAATATTATTATTACTTTCTTTAACGAACTTTAAAGAGGAAGTTATTATTAAAATTCTAAAGGGAATACCCTAGTTTCTTAGGGAGTTTCTAAAGGAAAATACTATCGGTTTTAATTATAATTATAATTAAGTCCTTAAAGTCCTTAAGTTACTATATAAGCTTAAATAGGCACCTTAATAGTAGCAGAAGCGCTTTACTAAGGCTCTTATTAAATAGGGCTTTAAATAGCTAATTAATAACGCTACTATTTTTATTAATTATAATAAAAAGGTTATTATTTATACCTATATTAATAATCTCCTTGTTATAGGTCCTTTAAAAAGCTCCGTCAGCCTTATAAAATCTTAGCTAAGCTAGAAGTTCGAGATTAAAGACTTAAGGGATATAACTTATTTTCTAAGAGTGCGTATTATAAGGGATTATTATAAACGGATTATTTATCTCTCTTAAGATATATATAATTAGATTTTTTTTTAAGGAGATAGGTGTTAATAATCTAAAGTTAGCTACTACCCTATTAATAATAGGATTACTTATATAGGCGATATCTAATAAGGATTAAGCTAGTTAATTTATAATTCTGAAATATTAGTTAAGCGTAAGGCGATTAATATACCTTATAACGGAGTCTTGCCTAGATATCGCCTTCTTAATATTTATAATATTATAATACAGCTATAACCCTTTAACGGATAACGAAACCCTCCTAAAGTATAGCTTTAAATACTTCTTATATATTTAAAACTTTACCCTTAAAATTAGCAGTATAAACGCTCCCTTAAAAGTTTTCTAAGATAATAGTAGCTTCTCTTTCGCTATAATTAATAGTCTTAGACTACTTATAATAGCTTAGGTAGACTTTAATTAGAAGGGAGACTATAATACTAGCTATTTAACCTATATTATTATTATATAAATAGGGGATAGTGCTCTTATCTAATAGTCGAAATATATTAATCGAATAATAAAATTAACGATTAAAGCTAAGTATTATAGTATTAGAAAGGGCGTTTAAATACTCCTTGAAGTAAGGAACGTCCTATAGAAGTTAAGGGTTCTAGCTAACTTTATTATAAATTATAATAATTAGGGTATAGTTAAGCTAATAAAGAACGCTGAATTCTATTAATAAATAGGCTATATCCCTTTAAACGAGTATTTTATAAGAGATAAGTTCTCCTTAGGGCGAGTTTAGATCTATTAAGTGCCTACCGACGAATAACTAGCTAATAGGCTTATAAAACTCTTCGGCCTTTAGAAGTACGAGTAGATAATAAAAAGAATAAAGCTAGCTAAAGCTACCGTATGAAAAATAGCGCTAGAACCTTTAGTACTTAATTAATAGGGTATCCGACGGATCTAATTACTAGCCTTATAGGTTTAAAGAAGCTATAATAACTATAAACGGTTTATTTTTAGTATAGGTCTAATTTCCTTTATATAAAAGAACTCTAAGAGACGGATTATGCCTTCCCGATTAATTAAAGCGTTAGAGACCTATTAGCTCGAGGGGGTATATTGAATTATCGAGATAACAGCCTTCTAAAACCCTCTCTTACGCTAAGCCGCCCTATACGGGTTAATAGTAGCCGTACTAGAGTTTAAGGCGTAAGATAGGCTTAAAGATAGGATTAGTAAGAGGCTTCTGATAGGGAAGAGGAGAAGGGATTAGTATCTATATAAACCAGTTAGTAGCCCTCTCTCTAACCTTCGAGAGAGGAATGAATTAACCGGTTCAACTACCCTCTTTCCATTTAACACTTATGCCCGGATTGCTGCAGAAAGACAGGTCTTTGTATAAATACCCGTTATAACTCCGAGACTATTGTTATCACTTGATAATTGAGCTCTGATCTAGGATTGATATGTGCAACGACTGAACAATGTATTACGCGATTCTTCAATCTTCAGCTTATACTACTGCGATACTGGCCATATCGGCCATGCGAGTTGCCTGCTCGACAATGTCAAGCTTAGTCCATTTACTCGCTGTCTTAAGAGTCCCTCCTGTGTCATTGAAAAACATGAAGCATCTTCCTCGGGAATACCTATGCATAATCCTCTTCACATACTAAGATGGAGAGATGGCGGCCGGTTACCTGGGTGATTCTTGAGCGGGGTGGGTGAAGGTTAAATTCTTGCGCAAGCAACTTAATAGTGTATGAAGCCTAGGTACCTAGGTACCTAGGTAGTTACAAGAGAGAGAGGATTATTTGTCACCGACGCCAAGACCGACATGAATATAAAGAGCTTTATGGACATGAATATATCAGCAACAGCATCGTATGTATCGAAAGAAATACTGCAGTCTATGAAGTCGGGAAATCACCCATGGTATAGGATTGAATGAGCACAATGTCAGCGAAACGTGAAGATATCCTACTGTTGATTTAATGGTTCATTTCGAAAATAAGGCAAGCGTAACTCAGGCAAAGGCAGATGAGACAAAAATACCAATTTGCAATAACACACCCGACTTGTTATATTTTTGGTACATCCAAAACCAACAAGGCGCTGCGCTGCTCGCAATGTAATTTGAAAGTAGGTTTTTGGCATTACTTTGCCACGTCCTTCACCATAGTGGCTTTTCTTCTTCCTGGGCTATTATAGCTATTTGGGTACTTTCTGTCTCCTCGCTTCTCTCAACTCTGAAAATGTCTTGGCAGGTGAGGGCCGTTCAAGAAGAAAAAAATTCAAAGGAAGAGAAACGGCTCCTCGATTTTGCTCGACCAAAACACCCGAACTAATTACTTATCATACGAGTGCCTGGCTGCGAGGTTGGTCTTCATCTGGGGATTCGGTGTGCCAAGGTCCGTCGAGTCTCGTTTTGTGGATGTCCCTCCGCGTCGCAGGGATGCTGTTTTGTATTCCCTCCAATCAGACTTTCCATTTCTTTGACCATTTCCCTTTCTCGGAAGGCAAATCAGAAGACCTCCATACCACCATTGAAAAACTTCCCAGCCTTCGAGTCTTTTCAAGGGCCTATTTTATCGGAGCGTTCCTCTTTGATGTTCAGCAAGTTCCTTTCCGTGTCCAATTCTGTCGCCACTCGTCGGGAACTGAATCGCCTGAAGTAACCACTGTCAGATCCTATCCTCCCGGCGATTAGGGCAAGATGCATTCGATGGAGCAAGTGCTGGAAGTTGCGATTTTAGCCGCCTCAATCGGCCTTACGGTCGCCGATAATACATTCCCAGCTTATGCGCAATGTGGCGGCTCCGGGTTCACTGCGACCGGTGATTGTGCATCAGGATCCTACTGCCACTCTGAGAATCCCTACTACTGTACGTTCACTTCACAAAACAGATCATCGTGACGATAGACCTGACTTTGTGTCATTTTTTCCAGACCAGTGCGTTCTTGGTGCCGCAACGCCAACCGCATCCTCGAGTACGACTTCATCGAAGCCGGCATCCACATTAGCGACCACCACAGATGCCCCTACAACCCATTCTACGACGTCGACGAAGATTACGAGTTCGACAAGCACCAAGGCTGGCTCCTCAGCTGCTGCGACCAATTACTTGGTTGTCTTGTACGTATATCGCAGCAACACCTCACCACAGGCGCTAATCCCTTTTGTTCTGTCATCAGCGGCGATTCTTACTCCTCGACACAATTCTATATACAAGGAGGGTATCCATCTTCTTCAGATCCCATTGGCCAGCCCTCACTCCCCGGTAGCACCACTTCTGGCGGTTTGAACTGGGTCGGCCTTGTCACCAGCGAGCTGAACACTAGCCTCGTTTTGACCTATGACTGGGCCTACTATGGGGCCGACACATCCAATGCTATCATCAACACAGGGGTGACTACCGACTTCATTGCACAAGTTGGCGAGTTCGAGGAATATCTGGTCCCCGCCTCCTCAGAAGCAGAATGGACGGCCGAGAACACCCTGGTCGCTGTCTGGATGGGCATCAATGACGTGGGCGAGTGCTTTTGGGAATCGTCCGTCTACTCAACATGCCCCATCGACGAAGTCATGGAGACATATTTCGGGCTCCTGGAGGACCTGTATAATGATGGAGTGCGAGACTATGTGCTGCTAATGATTCCTCGTGTGTCTCATCTCATTGCCTGCGTTGCCGGATATTAAGCTGACCTTCAACACAGCATTCTACAACGCCCCTGTCTTCGCGGACTACACGAAATCCGAGTTGGAAAATCTAATCAACAACATCCAGACGTACAACGAAGCGCTTGAGACCAACCTGGCGACGTTCAAATCCACGTACAGCGGTGTCACGGGTCAGGTCTTCAATACTTCGGCATCATTTTGGGCCGTTATAAATGACCCTACAGCATATGGTGCGGCCGATTCCACTTGTCAGAACAGTGATGGCACTAGTTGTGTCTGGTATGATAACTATCACCCTGGCCAGGCTATTCATAAACTAGTTGCTAAGGCACTTGTGGAGGCCCTGGGGAATGATTACTTCTAGCTTGGATTAGGTGGAATTAATTGAAATTTTCAAGGAGGTAGAAAAGTCTTTGAGCTTAGTAACATGGCACAAAATTTGTCCAAAGCTAGTAAGGTCAAGGAAAACCCCCAGTTCAAGAAGCAGTCATCGCCGTTCGCACCATTGGACCTGGAAGGCGATGAAAGTGGTATTTGAAACTCTTTAAAAGTTTCTGTAAGGGTGCTAGGCTTTCGAGCATTCTCCATTGTATGAAGGAAACTGCTACAGCTTTTATAGCTATATTAACAGCTTGAAAAACAACAACCACCTTAAAAGTTTCTGTAAACAGATTGCTCCCTAGATCTACTAGGCTGCCTTGGAAAAGCAGGCCTGCTTCCCAATCAAGCCAAACAAAGGGGCAGCTCCACTCTGAAATGCCTCAATTCCGGCGAACGAGTCGAGAGTGTTGGGGTTGATGGAACGGGCATCATGGTAGGCCTGACCTCGCACGGTGTGATAGCCATGGATCCAGGTGCGCCGAATATGTTCATGATCTCGTCAGCGCTCATGTTATCCAAACCCAGCGACTCAAGTGTATTGCCTGTGACAAAGTAATCCTCGTCCACCATTGCAGAGGCCAAAGTGATCATCGACCTCATGACTGGTAGTTCCAGACCGCGCAAGCGTCCCAGGAAATACCACATCACCATGGTCTCCTTCATGTCCTCGTCCAAGAATCGCTGCCCCTTGAGCGTTGTCGGTGCGAGACCATGCTTGTTGTGTGGCGTTGATTCCTGCGCAAAGGTCACCCAATCCGGATAGCTCGCATCGTACCAGATATTGGTCCACTCGAGGACTGTAGGCGCCTGTTCGCCGTTGCTTGCCGCGATGGCCATTCGTTCTGCGTCCAGTGCCATGGTTGCCCTCGCCACGCTTGGTGTGATGCCGTCGCCATACAGACAGAACGCATCACCGCTCTCCACACGTCCCGCGTTGAAGACCATGGGCGGGCAGTGGACCACGGGGTTCGTGCAGTTCAGCCACATATTGAGCACAGATTTTCGCCACTCCACGCGCCCATCAAAGATGTCGGATATGATGAGGCGGTCCCGTTCCTGCATGATTTTGACGGAAGCCAGCGGGAAGGTCTTCTTGATATATAAAACTGCCACCTGACCAGGGCCCGGGCAGCGGCTCGCATAGGGGAGTGTGCAGGATTCAAGGATGTTTTTTGCCTTCAAGCCCAGCTGTCGAAATTTTGCTGCAAAGCTGCCTCCCCCCGGAAGCGCCACAACGGTTGTTTTGCGGAGGTCATGTCTGCCCAGCGCCTGGAGAATTTCGCGGTGAGCCGTCGAGAGAGTGACGATGATGATGTGATCCGTGCTGCGGATAAACTCGTCCAGATCGTCAACGAGCTGCACTTCGAAGACACCTTCCAAAGCATGGCTTGCTGTCACCATGCTGTCGTGCTCTTTGACAAAGTCGTATTCTTTCCGGTGGCCCGGGCAGCAGTAGACCAATGGTTTGTAACCACGCGACGCTAGATGGGCAGCGAGCGCTTTGCCGCCTTGGCCCATGCCAATGATACCAACTCGAGCCTGTGACATGGCTGTCGATGGTGACCGTTTCAAAATTCGAGCTGTTGAAAGACTTGGGCTTTTTGAGTTTTGTTTTTCGTCGTGTGCGATTGCTCCGTGGGCTTGATAGCAGAGCTCAAACTCGTGGGGAGGTCGTGGGGACGGCGTCGGAGGGGTGAGTCTCAGCTGAGGTCGCATCTGTTGCGCGTCCGTGTCGGCTGAACTTTGAAAGAATCTCTTGATGCTGACTGTGCAACATTCGTAGGTACGTATTCGGTCCAACAAAAGTAGTTCTTCGGTCAACACATATGATCAGTAAGAGCCCGTCCAAAATCGCAAGCTATTATGTAAGCGGTATAGCTAACAGGAGCTCGCCACGAAGAGTGAAACAAATCAGCCTTGGGAAAACCAGACTTAAGAAATCTGCGATGCTTGGCTGTGCGATCAACTAGCCATAGCGCCTTCTACGACATGGAAGTGTGAGTAAATTATGAGCAAGATTCTCGCCAAGACCGGGGGTCACTGGGATGATGAGCAAGATTCGCAATGCTTGTGTGGGGACATGAGGAGAGCTAGCTTTCCCCGGGCCAAGTGGAGCCGGAGAAGTGGCTACTGGTAGTGTATCTGATACCGCCCAAAACCCGAGTGGTCAGGTCAGGCAAGAGGCAGGCAGGCCACAGAGATAGAAACGACGGTCAGAAGTCGACATCCTGGAGCTCCGATGTCACATATCGCCAACCTGACTAGTATAGCCCAGAAGCACACCAATAACTGCGTCGAACTACATGCGAAACCCCTTAATATTGTTGGATTTGGTTTTGATCGCGGTCACAGGTGCAAAGAGACTTCTCGGATCAACAGAGGACTGCAGAGCTATTAAGCTTCCCGCTGCCGACCCTGTTCACACAATAAGCAACTACGTATCGTATCCTGAAGGGACAAATCATTCACCAGGGCATGGCAGGCACAGAAACTAACGACCAGCCTCCCGATGGGGGCTGGAGGGCATGGCTAGTGGTCTTTGGAAGCTGGTGTTGCAACTTCATAATATCTGGTTGGTTGAACGCGTTGGGAGTCTTTCAGGATTACTACTCGACGGAACTATTCCCAAAACTGCCCACCAGTACCATCGCCGTTATTCCTTCGCTGGTGGACTTCATTATTTTCGCAGGTGTGAGTGCGCTCCAGGACATTCATTGCCGATATCTGACGGTTGCAGCCGGGTTTTACTGACTTATGGTCGTCTTTGACCAGGGGCCCATATTTGGTTTAATTTACGACAAGTACGGCTCAAGATGGCTTCTCGCTATAGGAGGCACCTTGCATGTGCTTGGGATTTTGGCAACCTCGGTTGCTAATGAGCATTTCTATGCGCTTGCGTTGTCCCAGGGCGTCTGTAAGTCACCATCATCAGTATCCCTCTGCAAACTATTCTTTTCTTTTCTTTTTCTTAGTTTTTTTGATGTACGTGACTTGAGGAAGCTGGTTATTGTTTAGGATGTTCGGCTGATTTGGGATGAGGGCGAAGGCTCTGCAATCGGTGCCAGTATGATGCTGTACCCGGCAATATCTGCAATCTCGACGTGGTTCGACAAACGGCGGGCTCTGGCCCTGGGCTTGACATCAACCGGTGAGTACAATGTGTCGTGGCTTAAGACTATGTATCGACTAATGCATTACCGTTAGGTGGCTCAATAGGAGGCATTGTCTTTCCCTTGTTGTTCCAAAGCCTGGAGCCAACGGTTGGGTTTGCGTGGGCCATGAGAGCATGCGCCCTGCTGATATTTATCTTTGTGGTACGCATTCCATCTCACAGTAGCTGTCTCCGCTTGGCAGGCTTTTGAGGCCATGAATCTAGATAAATCGGACCGCGAATATGAATTGGGGCACTGACTATCGATTTTGTTTTGTAGGTCGCGGCTAACCTGACTGTATTCTCTCGCGTTCCGGCCAAGCATTCAAAATTCCATCTCAAGGAGTATATAAGACCATTCAAAAGCAATTCTTATCGACTGCTCAGCTTGAGCATGTTGATGTATCTTGGACTGTTCCTCCCGCTCACGTATATCATTGTTCAAGCCCAGCAAGAAGGCGTGCCGGACTTTTTGGCAGGTAAAATGGTGGTCATCATCAATGCGGCAAGTTGTAAGCGATCTGGATAAAACCCTCCTTTCTCGAAATTTCAGAGGCAACACTTGAATGTTCTTTCTCGCATTTCGTCGATCACCAACAAGACTAATAACTCATCATGTCTGTAGTAATCGGCCGGATCCTTCCCACGTGGGCTGCAGATCATGTTGGTCGCTATAATATGGCAGTCATCTTCAGCTTCCTTTCAACACTCGTGGTCTGGGCGTTCTGGATTCCTCTTCATAACAACGATGCAGGCATCATCACCTTCGCTGTGTTGTACGGCATCTTCTCGGGCGCTGTGATCGCCCTCACCCCTGCACTGATCTCGCAGATCAGGTACGTATCGGTCGTCTCTGAGAATACCAGTATCCTTTGTTTTGCTTCAGGGCTATCTCGGGGCAATATTGCTCGGTAAAAGCCGCTCCCGAGCATGAATTTCTCTTGAGGGCTTTCGCAATTCGAAGAAGCTTTTCATGGCCCTTTCGGATATCCCTCCCCCC